>DWLR01005813.1:0-10610 GCA_018246295.1 Papilio alexanor hazarajatica
AGCGTCCTCTTCTTAGTACGGTGGAACATACTGCGATCGCCAACCCGCCTGCCAAGCGTGGCGATTATGGCACATTTTCGCCCCCAATTATGTTATCAATGGGGGAGGCCTATGTCCAGCAGTGGACGATCATAGGCTGAGGTGGGTGGTAATGTATTTGGTATGAACGTATAACAAACAATTAATTGCCTCTTAATGATAATGTATATAATGCAATTTATGATTTGACTATTTCTAGAAATATTTAAGACTACCATTAAAATAGATTTTAAATGACAAACAGTAAGGGATGATAAAATTTCACTTGAATAAGGAAAATATCGTTGACTGATGAATTGCTGGTAAAATCGGGAACCACTTTGTTTTTTTTTATTGTCCTCCCATTATCGCCCAGGTGACAAAATCTTTGCTTGGTTTTCAGCGAAACAAAAGCAAAGGAGGATGACATGGTGACACGACACAGGATTGATTCGAAAATCGGGGACTTCTTTTTTTAACGTCCACCATTCACCTACGGGTAACCAAATCTTATACTTTCTTCGACCGGCCTGGGTACCTCACCAAACTATTAAAGTTATTTTTAATATCATCATTTTGCTTAGGTTTATGTCAATCGCTAAAGTTCAAACTAACGATATTTTGATAGAAGTTATTATGGCATCGTGGAACTTAACTGGAAGAACTATTTAACAATACATAACTAGATTAAGAATTGGACGTCATTAACAGCGATGTACATTCTTTAGGCGGATCGTTAATTTCGATCGCGAACTTCCTAATACGGTTAACTGCCACACAAAGTGATCCACATTAGTCACGTACGCAACATTGTTCTATCTCATTACTGAATTGACTTCGTTAGCTAAAGGCCAGCTTTGTTAATATAGCAATGCTCTAATGTTTAACTCCTATCAAACCATTTGACATCTATAATCTATCTGTAACAGAATCCACTATTTATTTCTATATTTATACAAATGTAACAGAAAAAATGTTTCTCTGCAAGAGTAGAAGACGCAAAAGTCCGCGATTCTTCAATTTTCGGAAACTGACACGCAAGAAATTGTTTTCTAAGATGAGAAAAAAAGAGAAAATAGGTTTGACTCCCTGTAAGAGTTAAATTCGAGTTTTTTTATAGAATAAGGGAGGCAAACGAGCGGGTCGTAAGTTAGTAAGTCGACTAAGCTCTGTTATATGATTGCTATGAAATTTGATGATGGATCTTCTGATCCATCCTTATCTAAACAGATTGGACATCCATATTATTTGAAAACATTCAATGTATCCTGATATTATATAATATATAATACACTTTTTAAAGAAAAACAAAACCGACTTCAAATTTATATAAATTTATTTATTAACTCATTAAGTCACGGTACGTCGCTTTACAAATCCATTAAACCCAAACAAGGCTTGACTTAAATCTTCTATGTCAATTTTCGGTATATCTTCATAACCCAAGGTCCAGTGACATTCAAAGTTAAATGACGAATGATTGTAAATAACAAAGTTCTTTGGACACAAACATAAAAAGTACAACCGAATAGAGAACGTGCTTTTAAATCAGGTAATAAAAATGATTATTTGCTTACAACGCGTAAATTCCGTAACGTTTGAAACGTATACAAAAGAGCATACTGTCTTTAGGGAAAAACCCCATGTTTAAATTCGATTATCTGTTGAGAACTTAGGCCATATTAAAACTATAAACAACTGCCTAATACCCTCCTAAGCGCTCGCTCCCGTAGGGCTTTAACAACCCGCACTACGTCTATTACAGGCTGAATAATGCCCGCAATATATCATCACACCTAATCCCAGTTAAGGTTGGTTTCCATTGCATCGCACCTGAGTTACGAGATTATTTAGATGAAATTTATACTAAAGTTAGACTGGATGATTAGTCATCCTGGAGATTAGTCTCAAAAGTGATTTAATCAAAATTAATTTTAGATGAAATTAATTTTAGAAGTAAATGTTGGTAAAGTAGCGTTAACAAAAAACGCTTCAAAACATATTTTAAGGCTACAGTTTGTATTATTATAATATTTCATTTTCAGAACTAACTGTTCTTTGGGCGTCGCTGAGATAAATTCAAACTTCACGTGTTATTAATAAAAATAGAGCTTATGTTACTTCTTGATAAATGCAACTTAAAAAAAAGGCTTAAAAAAGATGAAATATGAATAACATTTTGTTCAATACTTTAAGAGTTGAACTATTGCGTAAAAAATAAATGAACTATTAATATTTAAAAGCTCAATATCGAGCTAATGTCAAAAATATAACATTTACCCTCACTCCCGTTTGTAGCCCACATAGCATTACATAATATTATCTATAAATTGGTAGAAAAGAAGTGTCAATATTCTTTGATACTCGAGTTTTGATGTCGACAGAGTAGTTTAAAAACCTTTAAATATATTCATCATAAATCTGATAAAGTGGTATACTTACTATGCTAGTAATGCCGTGAATTGACTCGTACCAATTGCTTATTCTAATATTCTAATGTGTGTGTTCGATACCGAACAATGTGTTATTTGAGTTTGTCTCTCATTATACAGGCGGTGTGTGAAACATCTGCTGCAACTGAAACTCCTAAGTGTTTAAATTAATGTTATTTAAAATTTAAGACGAATTTAAACTTCTTACGGGGGCAACTTGTTCACTTGGCAAACAAATACGAACTTCGCATGAACAATCCCATTCAAACTCTTAAATATAAACATCTTTTAATTAATTTAATTTTTGTTGGCCTTTCAATCGGGTATACAATTTTTATATATACAAAGTTAATAATTTTGAAGAAGACTTCTATTAAAATCCTTAATATCCTGATAAGATAAAATAAAATAAATAAAAATATTAATAATATTATACTCGTATTCATTTTAAATCAAAGCCGGGACTCGTGACTTAAAGAAGTACACTAACAGTTTAGGTCTGAGGCAGTAAAAAAGAACAATACATAAAAAATATACGTAAAACTTTCAAAACTAATTCCACTTTTGCATCAATAGTAAAAACCGACAAAGAGTCGCCAGCAACATCGAATCTCAAGCCGTTTTGAATTGGACGTTCCAATGTGTCCGAACAAATGGCGGCGCACTTAAAACCTCTTAAAGCGCCATTAAAACGTAAATGTGCTTGCTTTTTCGTGTAATTACAACTTGAGCTATGGAAAATTCAAAATTCAAAGAGCGTACTTCTTCCTAAAAGGCCGGCAACGCATCTGCGTTTCCTCTGGTGTTGCAAATGTGGCAGCGGTGATCGCTCTTTTGGGCGACTCGTTACTCGTTGCCCCAGCCCCTTCTTCTATAAAAAAAAACTATTTTCATTCACTCATTAGTATTAAATGTTTTCTAATAAAATGAAAAGAAATATGTTTATAAGCTTACAGTAAAAATTTGGACAGAGACAAGACACCTTTGCAAAGGAGAAATCATGGTGGATTTTACCATTGTTCAGATATTGCATCTTACCCGATCGTGTATATGCTTGTTATATCATATCTATAATCACTTTAAAAGGGGGAGAGATTTGTTCGTTTGTATTGAGTTAAAAATCAACTAGCCGAAAACGGAAAATAAACGCTAGTATTTGATTAGTACAAATATGTAAATTTACTAAAAAAATTCAATAAAGTTAAGAATAACACAATATTGTAAAGAAGTAATGCTTCTATTTAGAGACAATCCATTATAAAAGTAAAATGTGACAGCCAATTGCCTGTAGGGCTTGTAATATGTCTGAAGTACGAACTCCAGATCAAAGTAGTTGAAGAAACGAAAACAATCAAATCTTTCTTCTTTAAATAGCTCCAGCCGTTTCTTTCGAAGCGACTCCATCGTGCTGTGTAGCCGAGTGGAAAATAAATTAGACACATTAAAGGCGGGCACACGTTGAATCTGTTAATGGCACGCGAACAAAATCACGCTCTGATGAACGGAAATCAATGATCGCTTCAGTAACGGGCCCTCAGGGACGCTGTTCCATATATATTTATGGATGTTGAAATCTGAAGACAACTATTTATATCTGTATGCATATTATATATACATATGTACACAGCTACAGACACAGACAGACATTTGGTGTTTGTAAACAGTATATTTCGTTGAATTATACTAGATTTATATACATTTAGAGAAGAGAGAAATGGCTGCCAGGGCCGCACCAAATATGAAATCCATTGTCTCTACCTATCCCTCTGAGTTATTGGCCTCAGTGTTTATTTACTTATTTATATTTTACTAGCAACCCATCCCGGTTTTACTGGGGTAGATGGATAAAAACAAATAGTTACTCTAGTGATTTTAGACATTTTTAATGGTGAAAGAATTTTTACAATAAATATACACTCACGCTTGTAATCCAGAAGGGTTAGCAGAGACAACAGATTTATATTTGGCACGATCTACAATAAGACTGTCCTAATTTTAGGTAAGGACTTTGTGTCAAAAAATCGAAAGGTTAAGCACGCTAAAAACACCGAATAAATCCTCTTTAGGCCACAATTTCGGACCTGTCATAACAAAGCATATGAATTATTTTACCTATGTAAATTCGTCCAAGAACAGAATGCGGTAAACGGATAATAATTTAACTCCTGACCTCAATGTATCTGAATAAATTGGGACCGAATAAGGTTTTAATTATAACAGTGAATATAAAAAGACTAAAATTATCTCAGGCCAAACTACTATTACACCTTTAACCTGTAACGCAGACTAATAATAATCATATTTTTATGTACAAGAGGATAAACGAGCGACATTTGTCGTAAGACCGACACCACCCATCAACATTCGTAAGGTAGAAAAAGAGAAATGAAGTAAGGATGATTAACGATTTACATACGCTTAAGATTAAGCCACCTTGTCCGTGGAAGTGTACTGAAAACCTTAAATGAAGAAAACCGCGCAAAGTAGAAACATATTGCGTATCGTTTGGTAAAATTGTTAACTGGACACCTATGGCCCTCATTTCTTTTCAATTTCTTTAGCTGCTTTCTAGAAATGAAAGAAAGAAAGGAATAACTGAAATCTCTTCAAAGTAAATAAACTTGTTGATATCCGAAAATTATGACAAAAAGCCTCCCATAGACTCGTCCGAAGATTCTGTAAGGTTTTGTGAGACTGAAGGGATGTGAGCGGAAAGGGAACGATATTTGTGGCGATCCGTAGAAAAGGTCTATATTCAAAAACAGAATATTGTCAAATGATAAAGAAACTACTCAAAAAAAGAAAATAAAAAGTTGCCAAACATAAATCAAAGGCAAAAACAATAACTCGAAAATATATTACACGGCACAATGCGAACTAATAACCGCGCAGTAAGGTGCCCTAACGAGTTCGGCGGCGGTTTTAATTAAATTCAACGAACAAGTACATCCTCTCAAATAAGTTGAGACAACTTGCCGAGGAATTTCATTTGTTACTAGTAATGAACGATGTGGTGAATTAGTAAGCATGTACATATATGTAAAACAACACTAGACAAAATTCCTTCTCTCTCAAAATTTTTCTTTTCTCGCTAAAAATGACTCTATAATCAAATTTCACTATCCCGATATAAAACACCGCACTTTTCAGATTGAAAACAGATATCAAAAAGTTGTCCTGAATATTTGTTCGTTTGCTTGGATTAAAGTCCCATCTGACGTGTCACAAGGATCATTATTGGGTCCTTTGCTATTTAACATTTTTATCAAAGACGTCAGTTCCAGTGTCCTATACTCTACATTTTTACTGTATTCAGATGATATGAAAGTATTCATAAGCATCAAAATTTATAGAGACTGTATTTTATTACAAGTTGATCTTTCTAGACTTGTACTATACCGGCAATAAACTTTACCTGAAAACATTCTATAACAAATATCATAGAATGACTTTCACACCTAAACTCATCTGTATTTTTTATAAATATTCTAATAAAGGTCGTTAGCTCTTAGTTTTGGATGAGATGTGTGATTTGTGTGTAACGCATGATAATTAATTAACATATGATAAACGCATTGTTAGAAAGGCCAATAAGTCTGTCGATCTTGTAAAGCGTTCATGTTCGCAGATTACTAGCGTTAAATTAATTAAAATCTTAAATTGTTCGTATGTTCGCAGCACCCTCGAGTATTGCTCACAAATATGGAGCCCACAATATGAGGCCTACTTAACCAGACTGAAGTCGGTTCAAAAACGATTTTGACTACATCTACAACATGAAGGCTTACCTTACCTTAGATACCAATTATCAAGCACGACACAAAAGATATCACTTTTTATCGTTGTCTTTAAGACGCAAAGCTTCTGCTAACATTTTACTCCAAAATAACTCAGTTTGTAATAGACTCTCCACCACTTCTATGTATTTTAGAATTAACAGTACCCACAAAGTCTGTTCGTAAACAAAATCTCCTTAACATTACTTACCGTACAACTAATTACAGAAAAAAATGCTTTCTTTTTATATGTTCGGCTGCGTCAGTTAATAGGTTGGTGGACTCATGATATTGACCTGTTCAAATCCTCTCCGAATACAATTAAAAATGCACTAATAGAGGGCTGGATGAATACGTTACTATAGTTTATATTTTTTTCTTGTTTCTTTATAACAAAAAGTGGTATTATTAACAGGCTAATTTTTAGGAAAACTATTTGCTAAAATATTTTAATGGAATTTAGTTGATAAGTTTTTATTTTTCTTTTTTTATAAATATGTTTCTTTTTCTAATAAATTAAAAAATAAGCCATGTTGTGTGTTCCGTTGCCTACTCGATTAGGAACTGTCGCCTTAGAAAATATTAACGGCTAGAAAAATTTGCTACCATCAATATCTTTATTTAACTATAAAACATACATAATTTTAATCGAAAGTCATTGCGATTGAACCCAGGAGAAGCTATGCAATCGTTATGTTATATTCACTGGGCTAGTCGCGGCTTAGGGAAATAAAACGCTCTCGAGCAAACTATGGTTCGCCTTATGTTTATTCCGTACTAACATTTATTCCCTTTGTTGTACTATAAAGTTTCTTTCATCTAACGACCCGAGGGAAAAATCACGTTTATACTGAAGAAAGTAAAAAGAACACATTCGTATAAATGTAGAAGACATTCAAAGTGAAGGAATGTTCCAAACAATTGATTGTTGCTGGATTTATACATACATTAAATCTATAAATAATAAAAACAGACGTAGCTTGACGTAGCTTGACGTAGCTTTATATTCAAACTAACATAGAGTAACACGTTTATCTATTCAATAGCAGATTGTTCATGCGATGCGATGCCTATTTCTAACGTTAATCAAATCGTACACAAAAGTATTAAAAAAAGAAAAGTAGTTTTAAGCGCGTCTTATACTTCTGAGTGTTAAAATAATTACATTTTAAAGTCAATGTATTGCAAATTTTACTTTCCAAAATATGTATTAGGTGATTAGGTTCATGGTTGCAGGTTATTAATAAGGGACATAATAAATTAGACATGTTCACATAGAAACCATTTTAATGAACACAAACCCAACAAGAACCTTTCAAAGCGAGAAATTAAATTTATTCGGAATTGCCAAATGGAATGTTCCAAACAAACTGAGGACAAAGACAAGGACTAAATTGTACACGCTGAAAATCCGACGAGTGTACCCGGGGCAATGGCCGTATCGTCTAATTCTACAAATAATATACAAAGGATGACTATTCTTGTTGAATTTATAATGCAATATTGCGTCCACTTACTCGTATATTGCACATACCAAGCATCTCAAGTTACTTTTTGGCAAGATGGTCCTAAAAGAAGAATATTTTTCAGCTGACAAAAGCGATAGATGCCAAAATAACGGGTTTATATGCATCTAAAATGCACACAATATATAATCCGTTGTAGTAGGATCTATTGCAAGAATAAACATAGAATGTTACCTCTTCAGATTGAGACAGTCTTTTTATACAACAGCTGCAGTTTCTATTAGCATGAACCCATGAAGGGACAAAATGACAATTGTTTTAGAAAGCCTTTTAGTGCTTCTTTGTTAAAACCGTGTCTTGTCCTTTTAATATTCTAAAAATAGAAAGTCGTTAATTTGTATACTATTGGTGATAGTGGACGTACCATAGGCTATTTTTCTTGTGGGCAGTCGACAGCGGTCGTTAATAATGAACCCTAGAGAGGTCATTAATAACGTGGACTGCAATTACACAGTACAATTGTAGCAACGTCAAGCTGCTTCGTGTTGGCCATTTAATGAAGATGACTGCTGAAATTGCTGTTGTATTCAGTAGAGCTAGTGTCACGTTTTTATCATAAATTTATTTTCAATTTTATAAATACCATACATCCATATACAACAGTGACGTAGCGAGGGGGGAGCAAGGGGAGCATGGCGCTACTCACGAAGGAGCGCCAAATGGTACGCAAAACAAAAAATTGCTGGTTAATTTTTATTTTTATTATAATTGATTTCTGGAAAACATATTTTAAATTTGGTCTTTTTTCTCAACTACTACGATACTTTGACTCTATTTATTTTTTACTTTACACATAAGATTTTATGGTTTTCCAATGGGGGGCGCTAAAAAGGTATTGTGCCCCGGGCGCGAGTTGAGCTCACTACGCCACTGGTATACAATGATGGGTAAGTCTCGTAAACAATTCAATGTGATCGGTGAGCTATACAACGTACGTCTACATCTAATAAGCTCTAATTTTTATATAATCGGAATGAGTGCGTAAATTTGCCTGACTAGGTAACTAAGAAAAAGTTATAAATATTTATGGATAGTCCTCGATATTGTGCTTGTTAAGTGTGGTAATTTTCAAAGACGTCTAGACGTCTTAAAGTCGTAAAAATGTAGGTCTAAAGATTCTGTTAGATTGTTACATACGAGGCATTAAATACAAGTTAAGGTTAAGGCAGGCATCGTTTTAGGATTTCTTCATTTTTTATTATTTTTGTAATGTACAAATATTGTATATGCATACTTCCATTCCATTGTGTATCTAAATGAAAGTGATACAAAGTGATCGAACAAAGGCGCTTCAATGTTTCGAACCTTGGCGACTGTTCAATAATTTTACAGAGCTTAAAACTTTATTTTCTCTCTTAATTAAAGCTTTCAGTAGGCCTATAGAATATTACTCCAACTCTATTAATAAAACTACAAATATTTATACTACATTACTCTACGAAATTTCGATACTAATACTGATATATAGATCCATTTTATCTTCTCGGTAAATACGACTTGCTAACATACGAACAATGTCAAAGAATATTAGAAAGTATGCAAGTATTAAAGAATTACAAGTACTTGTAATTTTCAACTTTTTTTCTCTTAAAACATGTGACTTTTTATAGCAACAACTAACATTCATGTATGACGATGCCCGTGTAATTTTTCATATTCAAATATAGTTTTGTAAAGGAATTAATAAAATTGGATTAGCAGCTTCAGTGTATATCAATTCCACCATAAAAGTGCCTCTTCTTATATTAATTAATTATTTAGTTAGCGGTAGATCCAAACCGAAACAATGATACGTATTAAAACCGTTGCACGTTACATTTTTAAATTGTTCGGCAACAATTATTGTATAAAATTTAATCGAACTTTACTTCCTTGTGTATTTATATTTTGAAGTTTTAATTATAGTTATAATTTTTTTTGTTGTTTCAGATGTGCCGATCTATGCTTCCTATATTAATACTTACAACAGCAGCACTCTCGTCGAGCGATGTTCTTCCAAATGTATTTAATAAAGACTACATACAAACATATAACATAGATGACCAAGATAACGACAATACATTTAGTAATAGATATCGACCTAGTGATACAACCAATGATATATTTTATAGTAAAATACCGTCGCAAGATAATTACTTAACTCTGCCAATTGTAAAAGAAAAAACAAATGCTATGTACCCAGCCACTGGTAATCAAGATGTCAAAGATATACACCAGAGTATAAACAAAGAGGAAAACTATGACGACGAGGGATACAGGAAAGAACAGTGGCATAATTACCCTAGACAATTGGATCGACTTCACACAGCCCGACACAGAGAAAGAAGGGCTGATGATATTTTAAAGCCTGAAAAGGACGACGCAGAACCTATAAATGTTGACCTTGACGATTTCACAGCCGACGACATCATACTGGACAGTGGGGATAACAATCATAATATTTATGACACACTCATAGCTGACACCAACCCCTTTTTAATTCTGAAGATACAACTAAGTTACTTACGTAATGACATGAACAATGACGACATATTTGAATATTCTAACATACTGCCATTAAAATCTGAAACTAATCAGGAGAAAAAAGGTGATAAAGCCCTTTCGGCAGTTATTGAACCGGTGGCTAATGTAGTAAAGGTAAAAAGGGAGAACCCAATAAGGGATCGAGATAATGAAGAGTACGACGAAAAATTATTCAGTTCTGAAAGTGGTAAGTTTGCAAATTCAATAATTTATTTCACTTTATGCGTAAGATGCTACATCAAATACTACAATGTTATGTATTGATATTTCTTGTTTTGCTATAACTGTATTTATAGTATGTATTGTATTATATATATATATATATATATATATAT
>DWLR01005814.1:0-10608 GCA_018246295.1 Papilio alexanor hazarajatica
ACATAGGTTATATTATACTTTTGTTTTTTAAATGTATTTTAAGTTACTTTTACTTTAAAGCTCAATGTTAACTGTGATATTGTCGGTTCGATATTTATAAATTAGTATTTTGCAAACACAGACGTGTCGCAACATTTGATTTGATATTTTTCTAACCAATCATCTCAAATAGACATAGTAGCATAGTTGTGTATATGTGTGTACAAAAAGAATGACCTGCTCGTGCGAAGATTTATATAAAGAAATTAAAGTATTTAAAAACAAGTTAATTTAAGAATCAGTTTTTTTTATCACAGTGTAAACTATTCACGACAAAAGCAAGAATGTTTTTGAATTTTTGCCACCATTTCCTAATAAGGAAGGGATGGGAAGGAAAAGAGGATTCCCAAGGAGGGTTGGCGTCGGACTGGCAGCTGGCCGAGGAGATATAGAGTAGTAGTACATATTGCGTCGGACCCTACGTAGGTGGGAAAAGGACAGGGAGATGATGATGTTGTACCTCCTGAATCAATCGCGGGAAGACGTCTTAATCATATCCCACGCGGGAACATCAGCCGCTTTAACAACGTGCATAAACGACTCTTTATTTGTACCTTTTAAGTATACAATTTTTCAGTTACGACTTCTTGGACTTATACAGTCAATTCTGATCTTTCTCCGGTTTCGGTCTAGCGCGTCTCTTACGACTGTGTGGAATTTACGGTGTATTACACACCTACAGATAAATTAAAAAATAAAAACCATACCGAAACACAAGGTTTCATTCAAATAGTTAGAGCCGTTTCAAAGATAAACAATTAATTAAGAATTGCTCGTTGCATTAGATAAATTCTGAGTATAATTATGTCGGTATGTCTAAAGAAAGAGCCGTAAGTTGAACAATCGCCATACAGTATGTATGGCGATAGCTGATTATTTGGCACTGGTCACCCACGCAACCTGCGCCGAATTCCGAACGCTATAATACCGTGACCTTTCTATAACTTTCTTCTCAACGTTATGATCTATTGGATCGGCGTTCAATACAGCTATAGGCTCCGGTTATTTATAAGCGATAAAATCAAGTTAATACAACTTAAACAACTTACCACAAAACATAGAGGTATTTTTAAATAAAACACGAATTTGAATGTGTATTATTATATATATATATATATATTTAAGCATTATTCAGCACTCGGGCTAAAGTGACTAACATTAATTTTCCAATTAATTCAAAGACAAAGCAACGTTTTAATATGACAATACTTCTTGGTGACGTAATATCATATTACAAACATCTTCTAAGTTTGAACTTAGTGTTCAATAGACAACTTTCTGTGCACTATTAGATACAGTGGTTGCAGATATTATATGTTCTACAGAGTGCCACAATCCTCTCCGAGAAAAACAATAGATTATAAAAATCGATTATTTAAAAATCGAAACACGCTTTATAAATTGAATACAATGCCATTCTAATAAGTACAAAGAATTTATGAAATAATTTCTCCGAATATATTATTTACTAATGGGTTATTTCTACTACTAATCACAAAATCTTCACAATAATCACTAAAACATCAAAAAGCTTAGGAAATATATGATGAATTTCCTGTTATTGAATATTTTAAAACCGTTAAAAAGACAATATCTAAATTTATAAAGGGTTTAATACGCTTTAATTATCAAATACTTTAAATATCAATAATATTGCGATGATAAAACGCGTTTTAAATGCTTTGAAGTGACAGAAGTTTTGTCACGTATATTTTTCGAAAACATACGATCTCTACGAGAAAATAGCGTCGCGTCCGTTTATGCCTGTACGCTTGTAGCACACCGCCTCGATAGTGAACCGTCACCGAAGTGAAACAAATAAATGATGTTGCATTGGCGTCGCTGTGTGAACAGGATGACTCATCGTACACTCGGATTGTTGAAAGGAGTTCAGTGAGACGCTTGTTTCTATTGATACGTTGACGTTTTGCTCGTATTCTACCACTCGCCGTATCTCCATGTGCAGGCACATGTATGAGAATGTGTGGAAATATGTGCCACGGCGATAATATCGCTCGCTCATGGTGGTAGAGGTTGCAGCAAAACCGTGACAAAATACTTTCAGAAAATTTCATATGGTAAAATTTGCCAAAGCTTAATATAATATTTGAGATTATTATTTTATGTTATTGGTTTGTGCGCGGTATCTAATGAATAAAATATAAACAAAAAAAAACTTTGCTCCAATTTCTATACCTACATGAAAAAAAAATTAAGAAAAAAAACAAGGAAAACTAAAATGTTACCTATTTTTCTATATCTACCACAACCATTTCGACATAACAAACTGATAATACTGAACTAACAGTAATGATAATGACTGCAATTAATTTAGTGATTAAAACATAATACTACAAATCGTTTTTAAACGATAATACTATAAACTCAAATATTTTTTATTATGAGAATTTGATTTTAATATACATGTTCGTTAAACTTTAAAGAATTTTAACGAACAATACTAAATAATTTTTAAACGAAGTTCAATTTTATAATGGTCGGTTAGAGACCGCTTCGAGGGAATACGTGATGTTTATTCAAGCTTTCGTTGAAGCGTAGTAATAATTAAAACGTCAATTCTCCATTTACGTAAAGTGACAGTTATTTGCTATAATCAGATAATTTTTAAATGCTCGGTAATGAACACTCTACCCCTACAGACATTAAACAACTAAGGTAACAGATTCTAACGTGTAATTTTATAATTGTGTCTACGATAAAATTTTACTAATTCTATAACACAACTTTAATACATACTTAAGCGAAATTTATTTATCTACTACATTGATAATATTGAAAACGTTACAAGCAATCAATCATTGAAATGCGTTTAAATATCATGGACCCGCGGTAATTGAGTTAAATTAACAAAAGTATTGATTGAAAAGATTAAATAATATAAGAAACAAATATCATAATAATACAAATATATAATAATATAGAAATATTATAAAGATGCGAAAATGATAGATCTAGATGAAGCGGAAACGAGAAGGTAGTAACACCCTGTATTTTCTTAAGATTACATTTTGACATTATACATTTTCGTCACATTTTGTCCACCTGCTTCCTCATGCCTACACTATTCCAGCGTTACTATCCAAAAACCTAATACTTCTATACCAACCTCCTTTGCGCTTTGGTTACATCTTAATATTTGAGTTTCAGTTTAAAATCAACATCGACCAAACTTCTAAATGAGATGCCTTGTGACCGTTCAATTCATTTATAAAAGAAAACCATTTTAAAACCGTTCATGCCAATGGAATTATTACTCTAAGGAGTGTTGTAAAAAGACGATTATCCACCGTAGTTTAAAAATGATTCACATATCACTGATGTTGCGATGTCTTACGCCAGTTTGCGGCGAATTGTCCATGATATGTAACAACTAGTTTGCATTGCGACGGACAATCGTCTGTTTTGTTACTAAAATTACAATATCAATTCGAATGGCATGGACGACGCCTTACTGTTTTTTATTATTCACCGTTTATGCGCCGCGCCGGTGCCTTGCCGCCTGTGTGACTGCTTATTATAACCGTTGTTAATTTCTTTTTATTAATATTAGATTTACGTAATTAAAATATCGAAAACATAATTAATTATACATTTTAATACAACATCGGCATAGGTTAGAGCTTAAGATGTGATGAAGTAAAAGTACCTTAAGATTTTTGTACCCGACGAGCTTATTGGCGCTAGAAGACAGTAGGTTAGCCTATACAATACCATGTTATAACAGTCTAAATCATCCGGCTTTCGTCAAAGTATATTGATTAAAAGATATTAATAATTTACCAATTTATGAGACTTATAAAAATAAAAATTTGAAATGTATTTTTAAAACAGAATATGCATTCTGAATTTAATAATCTACTTAAGAATAAGAACTATTATTTTATGCATTAAATAAAAAGGATTAACTTAAATTTGAAAATGTACATTTATACTGAAACCATCAAGATGTACGACAATGCGCTAAGCTTATCTACGACTATTAATTATACTATCATGCTATCTGTTTAACATTCCTTATAAGTGCTGTACCAGCCAATTAGAAGTTAGTAAATATATATTTATTTATATACATTATTCCTACTTTACTGTCACCGCTTTAACTGCAAACGTTTATTCGATCAGTGATTAAGATTATTGACTTATTAAAGTTTTAGGCCACTGTAGGTAGGTATAAAACGCAATTGAATTAACATAATACGGTTAAGACAATTTAGTACACACAAAAAGTGTATTGTTTTTGAAAAATGTTTGTTGAGAAACTAGCAATGAGACCGTTAAAATATAAGTAATAGCAATTATATATAAATAATTAGAATAAAACATGCGAAGAATATAAAATGAATAAGAAAGGATTAAATTATAATACCTTATACTAAAATAGATTAAAATAACTGAGAATTTAACTATTACTGTTTGCTTCGTAAAATGCGAATTAGACAATTGTTTCTTGAATATATACGCATGTTGTTCTTACAGTATACTAAAGATAAACGCATAGTCATACAACCGATAATTAGTCGGACAATACATGTTCCAGTTAATTTGACGCCAGTACAACCAGTAACAGCTCGATAGAATTCAAAGAGGCAAGGGCATCGCAAGAAATTCCTGTTTTAAAATTATTTATGTACGATACAAAATACTATATTTAGTTGTAAATATAACATAATAATCGATATTTTCCATTTGTCGTTTCGGATTGATAATTTACAAAAGTTATAAATGAGGTAGGACTATGGAATACATTTTATACAATATTCAAATTAAAAAAAAAATTAAGATCATTTCTTGCGATGACCTTATCTTAATACAAAAAGTAGTAAATACCATATATTCAATTACAAACTTCAACGAAGTTGTCTCTCTATGAATACCTACTATTGTCAAATATGTAAATGTTAAAAGTAAATTAACTACTTATTAGTTTGAGTATAAAAGTTCGTAAATAGCTTAAGATCTATGTTAAGCTTATTTAAAATGATGTAATTCTTATTGCACAACTGCTGGGGGAATTCAGGGACTATCTTATATGACTTTATAATGGCATGCGTTAAGAAACAGTCCTAATTCTATAAACAAGCCAAAGTGACCATGTGTGCCAACCACATTAGAGTTTTAAGATCTATCCAACCTCATCGCTAAGTGTTAAAGATTTATATAAGTTTAAGTAGGTTATCTGTGTTAAAGAAATGAAAACGTAACACTTAAATATAAATTTCAATAGTTTTCTCTACGTAATACTTTTGTAAATATGTTCAAGTAAATCTTATTTTGCGCGATATTCTCTATTGAATAAGCTAGTGTCATATAAGTTATCAAATATAGTACACTGTCGTATAAAAGTGTTACCTGAACTTTTGGGGTGATGATCCGCTAGTACCGTTAAAAAAAAACTACCGACGGGTCAGTAACATTGATTACAGAGCTTAGAATTAGAGTAAGAGTTCAGTCAGCGAAGACGTTATATCTAAGCGTTAGACTCCTTTAGGTCGGTGAGCCTTGCGAGTTGTGCGGGTTCCAGTTCATCGGGGATGGAAGCTCGGCCGGCGCGAGGGGCCGCAGGGGGTGACTGCGGCGCGGTGGGCGGTCCGGAGGCTACCGAGGCGCCGGTGGACTCGCCCTCGGACGCAGTCGAGCTGGATGCAGGGTGGGGAGCGGAGCGCATTGGACCGTCACCGGAGTCCCGCAAGCACACGGCCGTCTGCTCGGAGAGCGAGGATTCTTCATCCTCATTCTCGCCTTGCTGGGGTTCGGGCTCGGCCTCCGGCTCTGGCGGAGGAAACGGCTGCTCAGGCTCCTCGACCATGGGCGTAGCGGCAGTGATAACTATCTGCGCCACTCCGAGGCCGCACCCACTGCCGCCGGCTTCAACGATCAGAGGCGCAGGCTTGGGTTGAGGCGGAGGCGGTGGGGGCTTGACCTCTTCTTCCTGTTATCAGAATATAGTTTTAAAATTCGGAGTCAGATAATAATTTAATATCCATCAAGCATAATAGAAAGTTTTGGAGCTACACCATAATATTTTAGCGTTAAACTAAATTGAACAATTTGAAAACAATTGAATTGCTATAAAAATAATTAGTTTTACATTTCATATATCGTGCATGCATTTCTCATGCAAAATGGAAAGCCATGGTAAAACTAAGAATGGTTATATGATATGTGATATTCCTTATTAAATTATTAGTATTATGTACTATTTTATTACTTATGTATTTACATTTAAAGTCAAAATACGTAATACACTATTTTTTGACAATGTATTTATGTAAATAGCCATATCTTTTTACATATTACATCATTGCTTCAAAGCTTCTTAAAGACAAAGTTGTTACATTTATAGGAGGTATACGAGATAGTATTTCAAGTGCCAAATGTAGTAGGAATTTGAAAACCATAAGTGGTGTTTCGTTCGGAAATCTGATAAATGAAAAGTTAATTACAATTTCGTGCATAGTTTCAAACAGTTTTTTCTCTAACATCTGGCACTCTAAATTCTAGCAGCGAGTGCCAAGTGAAAATAAAAACACTGCAAAACAATCGCTGCGAAAAATAAAAGCATGCCTTAATATTTTGTTTCAAAATTTAAAAACAAAAAGCAAACCTCATCCTCAATATTATCACCGACAACTTCATCGACTGGTGCATGGAAAAGAATTCGGATACGGTTAATATTACGACGTAATATAATGTGTTTACGTATGTATATATCTATCTCTTATATATTATAGCTCAAATTAGGTAGACATAGCAAACATTATCTACTTTTTACTGAACTTATGACACCCACTTTATAAGATATATTCGCGGTACGGTGGCCTTACATCGGGCACAAGTATTTTATTTTATATTTTAGTGCTGAATTTATTTACAAAGCTGTACATTTGTTATTGCAACTATATTTAATATTTATATACGACATATATATTTTAAATTGTATAGTCATTTTTTTTAGTTTTTATACTTTTTTTCTTTACAACGTGACAAAACTGTAATGACAGGTACAGAGATCTGACAAACACTTAAAAATAATTTTTATACTTTATTTTTTTATATTTGGGAGAATCACATGTTTTTATCTATCATCAATACTTATAACAAAAGTCTTCAAATATATTTTTTTTCTATTATGACATAATTTCCGTTAACGTGAACACTTACCGACGATAGTAACTGCAGGGGTGAGCGATGGTTTGTCGGGGTGAGCGGGTTCGTCGAACTGCATGCCGTACTGGTCGTGTTGGTACCTACTTAGCTCTAAATTAAAGCTGAAGTCAGGCTGACTATCCATTGAGTCGTCAAGGTTTGAAGGCGGAGCCGGCGGGGGCTGCATTGGCGGGGCTCCGCTCTTACTATTGTTGTTGTCCGACATCACAACTAGCGGCGTCCAGGAATAGGGTACATACATATATACAAACCACAAAAAACACCTAACAATATAAAGTAATCGCAAAACTTCTCTATAGTCAACAAACCTGTTTTTTTTTAAAGAATAGTAAGTATGAATTCATCTAGGTTTTGTGGTAGACTTTAGATTTTTTTTTTAAGTTTATCCAAGTTAACTGTAGAGATTTAATTTATTTATAAAGTTAACTATAAAATTATTTCGTTTTGTTACGGGACCGATTGTAAATACACAAGATGTCACAGAATTGAAATATCAGATGGAAACACTTGGCGGTTGTATCTATCTGGTAAGGTAGACTGACATAGAACAAGGAGTTGTAATGTAACACAAACTATGACACTGAATTTATCGCTTTATCATAATTGCAATACAATATTTTAAGTTATACACGTCCCTTGCCGTGCAAAGAATTAAAGTGTACATATTAAAACGACGTTAAGTAATTAATTGATAAATCATGATATTTGTATAGTTTAACAACAATTACCGCTACTGCATAATCGTGCAAAATTAAACAATTGTACATGCAAACATGACAATGTAGATGACCTATGATTTTCAGCGCTGTATTACCTAAACGAATTCTACCGACATACAGTATGTTACAAAACACCATGCCAATTGGGGATTAAAACGACAACCATTTACCCAATCAGCCAAAAAGCTATCTATTACGTAAATACTCGCAAAATATTCCGCTAAAATGTGTTTAAAATTACTATAAAATAGAGGAGACACGGTCACAGCTCTACAATACGAACATTTACCGTTCGGACGGGAACAACACTTTTATTTTAGCACACAATCAATCAAGAAGTAGAGTACACTTAGACTGAAATAAGAGCAAGATAGTAGTTGTTTCAGTACGAGCGGTGGTAGAAGAAAAGAAATAAAACAAGACGAAAATGTTCATACCTTCATCCTCATAGCCGGCTTCGGGAGGCGACCTCGGCGGTGATGCGAACACCGGCGGTGCAGAATTCGGCGGAGTCCAATCTTCGCCAGTGCTCAGCGGCTCGCCATTCTAATTCCATTTTTATGATATACGAGTAAATAGCCGTTGACAGTTATTTGATTTAAATTAAATATTATAATAAATAAAAAATATATATGCATAATGCATATATAATGTGTATTGTGTATTATAAATAAATGTATTATTATATGTATATGTATATTGTTCATTTTGAAGACATCTAAAAAGTTAGATCGAGTCATAGTGTTTCAGTAAGGCTAAGTACAATTTATTATACGCTACGATCAAATGTTTTTTCACTATTTAGATGAAGAGTTTGTAAATTTTTTGTCATCTTTTTTGTGTGTTACATGTTACGTGAAATAGGTTTTTAAACCTCGAAATCGAGAGTTAAAAAGTGCATATTCGTCATATAATATTTTGGGAATTTAAATAAGAATAGTGCTAAGGCTAAAGCGAAAGAAATATGCAATGTAAACAGCAAAGGGCTAATAATTGATCGAGCAGTGAAAAAATGCTCTATAATATTTGGAGCAAAATTAACGAAAATCACCGGGAGGAACAGCGGATTGGTCAAATACGTCACAATTCGCCCCTAATTACATCCTGGAGAAATAACGGAAAGTCCCGAAAACTTTTCAATCGCAATAACGTTATTATTTTACACGAACGACAATACGCTACCACATATAATAAGAATGACTCAAACATCTTGAACTAGGAGGGCCTGTAAGAATAACAACATTACGTTCTTTATCGCGAAATCTCACCTCATCGCACTCCTCCACAATGAGTGAGGGGAAATTTCCGATGATACCGTTGACTTCTCCCCGCCACCAGCCGTCATCGACATCGTGGGCCTCGCGGGAGACAATACGAATTATCTGTTCAGAAATTATTCAAAATGTAGTTTATTAATGTAAGAATATAATATATTAAAAGTTAATCGACATTTTTTAATGAATAAACCAGTGCTTGAGCACATTCTCACCTAATGTAATGGCGATGCGGTCACAAAACGGTACACACAGTAAACTAATTAAACTTAAACTAGTTAGGCTAGCTTTAGCCTATTGAAGCTTCACTTAAGGTTACCCAACTTATAATTGGAAGAGAAAACTGACGACTAGCAACTTCCAATACAATTCATAGAAGACTGAAATCACTTCGTTCAAACACGAGCAATATCAACCACTAAAAATGAAGACTAGCTGTTCGTCTAAAAAACCGATGGTAGAACGGAGATGGGGAAATTAGAAATGTAAATTATGCACACTGCCTAAAATATTATCACCGATCAACTGAAATCACCGAGAGGCTTGCCATTTTGCGTCTGCCCAAATTAAGGTCTCGTCTTATATGATAAGATAGAATTTTAAAAACTTTGCAAAGGCAAAAAAAAGTTAATCAAATGTTATTTCAAATGTAAAACTCGCCGAGCTTAGCTTTCAAAAGATAGTTTCAAGAGTTCTTAGCTTTTACAGAAAGTTAATTAAAATAAAATTTTCCATAACATGTAATTTAGGAAAAAATATATTTTGGGACCTTCTCTAATCTATACTGCAATTATGTATTTTTCAATGAAGTACTCGTAATTTTTACCTGTCCCTCCTCAAGATTGAGCTCATCGGATGCTTCTGCGTCATAATCATAAAGAGCAAAGCAAAAACCGAGCGTCGGCAACGGTTCTGATTGCGTTGCCTCGGCTTTAGCAGCTTCTTCGACTTTCGTCTCCTCGGGCTTAGCAGTCGGTGCAGAAATTACTGAAATTTGATCTGGTGATACCACCACATCGGCATCTTCCCCTTCTATGGTGTAGTCCACAGAAGAGAAGGAAATCTGAGTAACAAGTCCCGGCGCACTGGAAGTCTAAATTAGAACACATTATTTTTTTTTAAACTTTCTCTTCGATATTCGATTTCGGCGCTATTCGTCTGTACATACCTGTTCCCTTTCCACGTCAAGATAGTTATGAGGCACGTATCCCTCCTCTCCACGATAATTTCTAGCACGGAGCCAACCGTCGCCATCACCTTCTCCTACTACTTCCAGTTGTTCGTTTTCAATAATGGACAGTTCGTCCGGATTTTGAGCCTATAATTTTTATAGTTTGTATTTCTGTACGTTGTTTTTATTGGGCTTTATTTTAAATATAATTGTTAGC
>DWLR01005815.1:0-10606 GCA_018246295.1 Papilio alexanor hazarajatica
TATATTTTGCATAGATCTTTCTTAAGGCTATTTATATGATTGTATTTAATTGTTTAATTATTATTAAATAATTTATTATTAATTATTTAATAACGTTAGTTACAACCTTAAAAGGTCAAACGTAGCCTTTGTTATTTCCAAGTCTAGATTTCATCAAATATCTATGAACCCAATAGCGTAAATTTTTTTGAAGCAGCCGTTGTTTGTTAGCACTTTATCGTATTTAAATTTAACATCACAATAGAACTTTCATATCTGAAGCCGTAGAAGCACAACGATGTTGCTACGAAGATGAAAAATTGTAAATCTACAACATCCAAGGATTTTTACGGACCGCCTAATTCGCAGTGTAAACTGACGGAAAGTTAATTACAAAACTCCATAGTCTTATTCCATAAACTGTCATAAATACAAAATAGATAGATGGATATAAGCAATTGAAAGAAAATTAATTAAAGTTCGTAGAGATCAAACTGGTCAGTGCAGGAACAATTACAATAGGATTGCCAACTTAACTTTGACTAATCTACTATTATAGAAAATGAGAACAAAACTCTAAAACGAAAAGCGTCGTCTATAAATAACGTCATACTATCGTGGGAATATTGATCGTTTTAACACAAAGGGGCATTCGCTATGTCTCTTTGTGAGTGCTGGGACGATGTAGCTTATCGCTAATCAGCCAAATTAATTTCAGCTTCTGCTTCATGCAGTATCGTGTACTACCGGATAAGAAGTCTATTTCCTATTCTATTACATCGTTCAGCAATAACAAACTGTTGTTAGCTAAACAATTACTTTACTCTTCTACAAAAAAAAAGTACAAAAATATAAATATATATATAATAAGCACTAATTCCTATAACCCAAGTGAATAGACAGAGATTACTGATTTACATTTAACACACTTTTCACACCTTTGTACCAAAATACTTTTAAATGAATTCATTGAGTTATTTAAATGTCATGAAATGTATAAATCACATAACGATAGTCGAAAATGAAAAAAATACTACGTACCATTTTCAGAACATGGTTTCAGAATTGTTTAAAATCAAACGAGAAATTAAAATGCCACTTAACCGCTAATGTATGTTTGTTGTTATTATATTGCCTGAACGCATAAACACATATCCGTGTCTCTCGCCCGTGTCTGTCATTTTACCTTATTCAATCTACAGCTCGTTTAATAAGCTACTATACACTTTCCTTTCACCTACCTACACAGCAGTTCAATTAAGACGCAATTAAGTTTGTGGAATTTTGCATTTTGAACATTTTAATCACTTACATAATGATTAAAATATTATTACATTATATGACTGTTGATGACATTTATATGACTGTTTGATTCCTAAATAAATTAAGAAAAAATACAACGGCACATTGTCATGATTAACTATTAACTTTTATGTCCTTCAATATACAAGTCAAATAAATATTTAATTATTTAAGTCTTTAAATATCTCCTTTATGTATAAAGAATACATTACAGTGACAAAGAATAACAAAAGAAATTAGGCTGGCGCGTCCACAAACAGTATTAGCGTGTTTGTTTACACAAACACTTGTGTCCATGGTCATGACGAACACCGACTATGTTCAGCAAATATTATACAAGGGTTGATACACTAAATGTACGCTATCACGGAAAAACCCCTTTAATTTAGGTGAAATTAGGCCAGTTGCAATACTAACCTGGTTCTTTCTACACAGAATAAATCATTAGTACATCAAAAAAAAAAACTGTGCTAAGTTCTGTATTAAAATAACACCTTCGCAAACTAACCTTACTAGAATCTATACTATGTTTTAGATAATAAGAGAGGAATCGACCTTAAGCCGTGTACGTTTGAAAATATTGCTGTGGACAGATTTGGGTCTTATATGATCTAATAGAAAATTGGTCAACTAGTAAAGTTAACCTGACTGAAATCATCAAAATCGCACACACTTGTATCAAGCTTTTAAGTTTATCACTTTTGACTGTCTCAACCTGTGTCACACATGGGTCCTAATAATTTCAAAATCAGAGTTTGTGTATATTTATATTTTTTTAAACGATAACTCGTTGGATGAGAGCTTAACATCTAGGTCAAACTCCTTGAAAGGGTGAAGTGGGATACAAAAGCAAGTGACGTAAAAGCATAACGTTTGTTTTATATACAATCGATGTATATCCTTTCTCTCTTAAAAAATATCGATGTATAATCCACAACGAATAGGTCAGGTGAAAATAAGATAAGTTGTCAGAACATACTCTTAATTACGGCTTATTCTGAACAACATGAATGGTAACTAAACTAAAATTTTATAAGACTTCAAAAAAATTTTGAAAGTGAAATCGATCTGCTTTATTATTATAATGTAGACTGAATGCAATTTAGATCATTTTTTATTTCTAAAAATATGATTTTAAAATGAACCAATACTATGTATGTTACTCCAAAAAGTATTCTTTGAAACTTTGAATTACCAATTCATCAACTCGATAATATACATGAGGTTTCGCGGACTAAATTAGTACGAGAATATTTAAGTTATCAAAAATTATTAATAGTTTCAATTGTAAGAGTTCTGGAGTTGATTAGATTCTGGAAATAGTTTAACAATATCTTCAAACATAATAAAGTAATTTACCTTTGTAGTTTATTGTATAACAATAGTATATGTAGTTTTACATGAAACATAAACTTTTTCGCAATAATGTAACCGGTATTGCAAGTCAAGCGAATGTATGCTTCTATATTCTAAAGATATATCAGTGGAATATTCCAGTAAATATAGTATTCAACTGAAGTATGATATAACTATAAACAGAAAATAAAGTACATGATACATAACAGTGATAGAGTTCGGAACAACAACATCTATTTGTTGCACGAATGGTCCCCTCAACCGGTGAAATACCACGACCTCACAGAAGACAGGCGTGAAGTAGAAGTTTTCTGCGTTTTGATGAGTGAGGTGCCAGAGGACTAACTTAGTCCTTTTCCCATACATTATAACAGTGGGAAAGGGGTGGATAGGAGAAGAAAATGTCCATTTTTCTGTCTATCTCCTCCTCTGTCTATTAAAGGTAGGCAACGCATCTGCAACTCGCAAATGCTTGTTGCAGCTGTCTATGGATAGCGGTCACTTTGATGACTGCTTGCTCATTTACCACATTCTTGTAAAAAAACGTGATATGTACTATACGGAAAATAACAAGTTCTTATTTTGTAAATTATGAAAGATTCAAATATTCCCTAATTACGTTAACTGCAACATTTAACAAAATAATTTTCACTTTGGCATAATTTCAAAATTCCAACTAAATGTTTTTTACGCAAAAAGCTGTATCTTGACTAACACCTTTTGTCATATCCTTGCTTCGAAATGTTAAGTAAGTCCACTTAAACTCGACTACTATTCAAATGCTTTCTGAGTTGAGAGAGAATATGTGAAGAATGTAAGTATTTATCCGCGTAGATGTTGCACACTGGCATGTAACCTGTAAATAATTTTAATTTAAAATTTATCGAATAGTATATTCAAAATTGGGAGTGTATTTACGAAAAGGGGTAAACGGTGTCCGAGATTAGATTGTACGAATGCAAGTTACACTCGGTCTTATTGATTACCAAAGTAATTACTTAAATGCATCACTGTAATTTAATTTATGGATGCCTACAAATTGTACTAAATCTCTTTCTGTCCATAGAAGAACAATGTATTTTAACAAATGAATTTCGCCACAGGTTTGCCGCTCGCCTCTAATTAAGCCCACTCGAGCTCGACTTGCGCCTCAAAGGCCTTTTTCTTAATTAAGTTGTGTGGTGTTATGCCAAGAATGCAATTTCTCTGTGAATGTGTTTCGATCCCACCTGCAAATATTTTTATTTTAGAAATACGCCACTTATGAGAAGTAATATGAAGTTTTAATTAAATTTATAATAATTTTTTAGGTTTCAGCTATTCATTTAAATTTATTCACTGCTTCGACAGCTGCAAAAAAAAAATGAGAATTCTATCGTTTCTGGTTTTTACAATCACAAACGTTTCCGAAATAATTTTTCAAAAGTTTAATGATCCTACGAACCAAACCACTTAATACTTGGGGTCCGTAATATAACTTACAAATTAAACTTTAATCCGGGAGGGATAAAAGACATTCAAAAAAATTTTAGGGAAAATTAATTTCTCTTATATTCGATATTCGTGCTTTTCGACTTTTTTGTGTTATTTGCAATTCAGTGACATGCCTTGATATGGTAGAATTTAAATATAAAAACCACTTTTAACAACACAAGCATGCTAGAATTCTCAATTGAGAACATTAGGCCGCAAGTCGGAGGCGTGGTAACTAATCTATTACGCCCAGTCACTATTTATAACGGTTTATACTTAGTCTTTAAATCTTTAGATTTAGAAACTAACTACGTTTTACCTTATATAGCTATCATATAAAATAACTATCATATAGTAAAGGAAATTTTAAAACGTTGTAAATAACCCGATTCAATTCCTCAATGACTGAGGTCAATTATGTTTTAAACTAATTTAGTTTTTAATGTCACTAAAAAATTTTCATACTAATCCTAGAATTAATATCAATCAGAATCATTTATTTCATTCTAATATGTGCAGGAACGATAAATAGTGAAAGGTCGTAACTTCCTTGTTATAACGGAATATCAAATAAATTTATATTATCGAGGTGCTAAGAGTTAACTCTGTTTATCTACTGCTCTCAGTACAGAGATTCATTACTAATGGATTTCCGAATCGAAACCCACTTATAGGATTCACGTAGATTACGAACAGATTTCTAAGATTCGTACTGAAGACGAGGCAGATCAGTTACACCACTTTGCCATTTGAATCAAATTTGATGAGACAAACAACTGCAAGTACTAATAGCCTATAGTCTTATAGTTAAGATTACAGACTGAAATTACGTGCGTTGGAATCAGCTATTCAACTACTGTTGCAAATTCTCTCCTATCATCATATCTTACGCGCAGTTTCAAGGAATTAAATAAAAAAATTACCGAGATTTACTTAAAAAAAAAATATTACAACACATTAAAGCAAATCGTCTTTAATTTTCAAATATTGAACCGAAACAGAAGAAAGAACACAATAAAGTTAATTATATTAACGAAAACAATAAAATATTTAATTCTATCTTTGATGCCTATTGTTCTAAATAACAAATAAAAAATTGAAAAATTTATTTATAATGATTAACGCTTTTGAATAACTGTCGGTCTGCAATACAAAATGATACTGCCTGCCAACGCCCATTGCTAATCAAAGCAACTTCTGCATTTAAAATGAAAATACATATGTACTAAATAATCCTCTCTGCCAGTAATGAATGCCGTTTCATGTATTCACTACTCACAATAAAAGCAAAAGATAAAATAAACTTTCACCTACAGAGAAAAACAGAAATTAATATTATCGATGGAACTAGAAAAACCGTAAAATTTGTCTTTGTCGCAATCTTTATAGGTTACGATCGTAAGTGATTATTTATTTTTATTTATTTATTTATATTATAGTATTAGTTTCTTTGGATCCTACACACCTACTTTGCTATATATCTACGTCTTATACTTACATATACTCCGCCTCTCCTTGATATGACCCTAGTCGACAAACGTACCTGTGTTTTTCTTTGTCCTTTATCTAAACCACAAATGCATACCTTTTTTCTATTATGGCCGCTCTTTTCAAGGCGCTGTCTTCTATCGTCATGAACCACGTTCTAATATCATAATGGCAGCTGATATATAATTTTAATTTTACTTGATAAGTACAATCTTTTTTACTTATTTATTTAATGAACACTGTATTCAAACTGACATACAACTGTCTATAATACGACTACATACGGTGGTGCTGCATCACATCATACGTAGCAAACACAAACTTGCTTAAAATATGCCCAAGTATCCTGTGGACATAAATGTTATAAAACAATTTATGTAAATTATATCGAAATTTTATGCACAGTATATATACATACATAGAAGACAGTAAATGAAGTCACATCATAGCTGTGAAAGGTCATTAAACCTTAACGTTGCTCGTCTTGCATATTTTTATCTTGACATTGATGCATTAATGAAAATAAAAAAGACTAAAAATAAAAATCGGAACTTTTGTTCTTTAGCGGAATTGTTTAGTGTGTAAACGTGTTTTTATTTTTAGGATATTAAAGTGCAAACACTGATTTCCATAAGTTTCTTGCATTTGTAGTCAAGTAAATAAATGTTCCATTTACGCTCTTTTTGACAGCTCGAATTAACTAATTAACCAATCACTCTATATTTTATTTATCTACAATGATATCATACTTGTGCTTGTTCTGTGTAGTTTATGGATAAATAATCCTTGTCAGATACATAACATAATTTGTAGTTTAGCGCAGCGCAGTTTAGTTTTCATAAATTTTTATTGCTGTATCAAACTATGGTTGAGATAAATTAAACTAAATTCATATTAAAAAAAAGTTTACGGATGGTCTGTTGATGGACTCATTCCTTAATTTAATAAACAATTAATAGTATTGTCTAAAAACTTATGGAGCATGAAATAAATCCGTGCATACATTGCGACGAATAACCTTTTTTCGCAAGTTTTGTACCATAAAATGCCATCGACATGACCCCGTAGTAGCATCATACGGATCAAGTTGACCTAAATTAGTTTAGCGAAGAGTCAGCTCAAACGACTTTTAAAGTCACTATTTCAGTTGCCAACTTTCGTTCTTGAAATTTACGAAAATCGTCCTCCGAGATACTGCTCTACATTTTGTATAATGTCGTTAATAAACCTTAATGTCTCATATAAAACTGTTCGTGTTTCGTAAAATTTTGTTACTAAGCCTTAAATACATTACTAAGCAAGCAATACTTAATTTAAGAAAGACAATAAACCCGACTTACATGTACAATACCATATGACATACCTGTAAAAAACATTATCCTCCTGTCAGACAAAATTTATATTATTATTAACATGTTGATCATTAAAAAAATATTACTATTAAATATAAGAATATTTTCTTATAATTACAGGCCGTTTAGAAAGTGTTTGTACATATTTAATTTTCGCCTAATAATACTTTTATGTAAAGTATTAATAAAACAAAACATTGTTTTCTTCAAAAGTAAAAAACGGAAGTAAAAGCAAGGGATTCGGTAATAAAATATTTACGCGTTCGAAATTACAACGCTGTGCTGTGTGGCGGTGAGGTTGGCTTTTAGTATTTTATTATTACTCTGACTTTGTATATTTATCTTTCAGTTTCTCTTTAAACTAAAAAGCTACAATTTGTTCAACATGAATTCCTTTTTTAAATACATGTGTCATACGGTCGTGGGGAAGCTAAAATTTGTCATTAATTGACATTTTTTTTATATAGCGCGTTTAAATAGTTGAACGCATCGCATAAGCAACTGGCTTCTAATTTTTAGGTAACCACGCTTTTTCATTAAAATCCGAAGAATTAAAGACACAATAATAAGAATAGAATAAATTGTACATTAAAGATACTAGAAAAGGATAGAAATAGGGGAAGTAAGGAAGGAGAAGGAGAAGGAGAGGAGGAAGAGATGGGATCTGCGGCAGCTACCTTGTCAAACAATGCCCAACTATGAACACAACTATTGCACGCTTTTATACTATGAGATTGTTGTAATTCCTCAACCGCACTTTCAATTACATTATTTTCAATAAACACACAACAATTATTTTAAGTGAGCACATCATAAGCACAACGTAATTATTATTAATATTATTTACAATATCAGTAACTGCAATAATCTAAAAAGTTTACAAAAAATAAATGAAGTCTGTCGTACACCTTCATTATATCATTCGCATTAACATTTTTCCTTAAATACTTTTGGGACCACGTTGTTTTTAATTAAAATATTACACTTTGATTAGAGTCATTAAGGATTCCCTTGTACAGGACGAGAGAGACTTCCTTGCCTTATTAAATTGTAAATTTTAAGAGCGTCGTTGTCCGCGGGAAAGCCGCCAACATCAGTAATTATAATTAAAGCTTAAAACGATTTCATAAAAAACCTCAAGTCTAATTGTAAAGTAACTACAGCTGGTACAAACTTATTTAGTAAACATTTTCCGAAGGATATGAATAAAGCAATTGTCGTTTACTTTAACTGATGCTATAGTAATGTTGAATGTTGTCACAATAAAACCATTTAACACGTTAATTTGAGGTTATGATACGTGAAATCGGACAAAAAATACAGCAACATCCCCCATAAAATACAGTTTTTGTGTAATAACTTTATGTTTTCTTTATAAACTATGTTAAAAATAACACGATATACAAAATAGTCTTTTACTTCATATTCTAATTGGACGCATTCTAATGATGCCAAAGGGGATAATACTTGAGGTGTTTTGAGCACTATTTAAAAAAATAAATCAAAAACACAACTTACTAAAATTTGAACAGCTACATATAAATGAATGTAAGCCCACACCAAATAATGTTTTTATATACTTGTGGTATCACACTATTGATTACTTGGAATGTGTGGCATACGGCCTTCGCATCACGTTTTCCGCGTCAAATTCCTTAAGTAACTTAACACCGAAATGGGATACATAATGTTTAGCACTTAAGCCAAACATCGAATATCTTTTTCCTATCTTCCCTATTCTGCCATCCCTTCATACATTTATTACATACATATCGATAAATTGTATTAACTAACATAGAAGCTTTCAATTTGTGTTCACACATTACATTGTCAAACTGGCGAATCTAATAATAATATTTATTCTTATTCATTTTTTTATCTTTTATTTAAATTGAGATTGAGCTTCCAATTACATATTACCAGAAGCAATTAATATTATCACAGTTCACTCACTATGATGCGAAATAATGTTATTCTATGTTATTTACATAATATATATCAATAATATATAACTGACTAATCTAAGACTGCGTCATATAATAATTACTTTAATAATATGTATTCCCCACCCCCCTTCATTACACCTGCATATTATTTTATATGATTTTGCATATTTATCATTATCACAATTTGTAGGGAGCTGAACGGCAATAATTATTGTACATCGACCTTTAGTAAGAGATTTTGGCTTCGTAGAGCGTTATCTCTGTCACAAACTACTTATGTGATTTTTTGTGCTTTGTGCCACAGAGATAACGGTCAAAAAATCTGAAATCTTGTTCCAAGGGTCCATGTGTTACATTTATGGCCGCGTACTATACGTGGACTATCTTCAGGAATCAGGTACATTAGCATTACATCTTACCTTAGCAAAAAAGACTTACCCTTTGAAAATTAGATACATCCACTATGTATCTAATTTTCAAAGGGTAAGTCTTTCGACTGTCTGGGCGACTGATATTCGCTATGTCATGTCTTTTTTTGACTTCATTAACAATAACACAAAATATGTCTATAATCATTTTTATTTTGCAAAAAAAAAATTTTCAAGAAAGCTACTTACACACATAGAGTTAAAATAAAAACTTGTAAGAAATACAACATTTGAACCAAATCTCTTTTTCCGTTTCCGAGATACGCGAAAAATAATATGCACATTTGTTCACATATCAACGTCTGTTGTTTGAAGTGCAGCGAATTATTATTATTTACATTAGTTTTATGTAAAGGTCAATGTTCTCTGTTAAAATCTGATAGTTACGTACATATGACATTAACAATGTTAAGAGTAATTTTCCATATTGTTACAAATATTTGTGTAAAACATCTAATATTACAAAATTTATTCCGAATTATGATCCGAAAATACATTTTCCATATATCTAGTAATTTATACTATTCTTTTAAACATTTCCATGCTAGATTAAATCTAAACATATGTAATTTTAAAATGTCGTCAAAGTAGACAATTATTTTGTTTTCCCTTTATATTTTAAATGTTAATTTTACCCTGAAAATTACACGCGGCTTATGCTTGGTAAGGGTAAAGTCTCATTAAAAATACATATTTGCGTCTTTGATTTTATACTGCAAAACAGAGATTAGAACTCTTCTTATCGCATTTCTCTTGCAGCTACAATGAGATAAAATACCTTTTAGTTATAGATAAAATGTATTTTTTACATAAGCTTACTTAACTACATAAGCATATAAACATTCGCAATAACCATTGACATAAATTGAAGACATGACAAGTTAAATAAAGTATTTACCAGTTCAAATGTTTTTTACAGACTGTTTAAATGTAATATTTCAAATGGATCCTAACTTCTTGTATGACCTCTAAATAAATTTTAGTTTTAATATATTTTACAGCAATCTTTAATAGTGTCCGTAAAAGAAAACGTAACTATGAATGTAAAAAAGGCAGTAAAAATTTTAACCTAGCACTTCTTTCGAAGTGGTCTAGTTAAGTAATATTGGATACCAAGTCATAGTAATAAAATGTTAGTGAAATTTTCATTTGTAGACAATTATTGTACTGTAAAAGAACTGTTAAAATGAAATAGACGCACGTACTCATAGGATACGCTATTTAATAATTATTTTTAAATTTAGTAGAGAATTAGATAACAAAGGTTAGTTATAAACTTTTT
>DWLR01005816.1:0-10605 GCA_018246295.1 Papilio alexanor hazarajatica
GTGTTCCGAACAAATTTTACGTTCAAAAGTGTAGCTCGATTTTCATAGTGCCAATGTTTGTGTGACCACAGCGTAATGGCGTTACACCAAAGTTAGGAAAATGCTTAACATATTAAAAATATTATCAAGTTTTAAAATTTAAATAATTACATAATGTTTATATTCAAAACGATTGAAACAGTGTTTATAAATCAGTAAAATAAAAATCTCTAAGCTAAAATAAAAAAAGTGCTTGGAAGCAAAAACAATCATCTCACTTTTCATAGGAAGCATTATAAAAGGTCGTAATTTTTTTAATGCAGTATTTACTAAAAATGTTGTCACATTTTAAAAGTAACACTCAATTTTATTTCCAATCCCTGTATTCTTTTCTAAATAGACGTCTTTTAGATGGCACACTTATTAAAATTTTAAAATTATTTTATTTTTCGGTATGTGACAGTCAGATATTTTTATAATCATCCGTTATTAAGGCTACAGGAGGTTAAAATGGAATTGACAAACATACATACATACCCGTACAAAACATTACCCGCGACCATACCACGCTAACCTTTACTTGCTTAATTTATCTATCACTGATGCTACTTTCAGGCTTCCCCTAATATACTCGTAGGTCAAAAATTACGATAATTATGTTTTATTAAACAATCAAACCAGAAAATATATATTTTTAATTTCAATGTCAATAACAGGCTGTTTTTTAAAAATATACTACATTTGTAAGTTAATCAAAGTGTAAAAAATTACAAAACCTATTTCATTATCATTTTTTTTCTATGGAATTTTCATCCCATTTTAGGCTAAATAGAATGTTTTTAATGCAGTTTTTATAGAATTATGGAAGCAAACGAGCAGCGGGTCGCTTAACATTAAGTGAACCGCAACACCAGAGGAAGTGAAGATGCGTTGCCGGCCTTTAAGGAGGAAGTACACTCTCTTCTTAAAGGCCCCTAAGTCGTATCGGTTGGGAAATAACGCTGGGGACAGATCATTCCACAACGCGGCTGTGCGAGGCAGGAAGTTCCGAGAAAACCGCACAGTTGTGGAATGCCAACCATCAAGGTGGTGCGGAAAGTAACTGGAGCTATGTCGAGTTAACAACACTTAGCACGTAATGGTGGCGCATTGTCATTTTCAAAATTTTATATTTAGTTGTGTTTAAAAATTTAGGATATATCATAAAATTCATTGTGAAAAGTGATATTCGTACACATGACTTTCTTTGAGGTGTAGTTTTTATTACAATTACACAGCACATACCGTTATTTTTTTAAAATTACTAACATGGAAACTTTAAATTCGTGTTACGCGGGGCTTAACGTCTAAATTAATAGGATTATTTAGAATTCATCACATATATGATTATCAAAAAAGATATGGATGGTAGGATGCTTGACAGGTTAAGCTAAACATAACAAAATAATGTTTTGCCACACATATCTTGGTAATTTTTTTCAATATCAAATTAACTGAGAGGTTGTTTCCTAGCATATTATTTATTTTCTCAATAATCTATTAGTGAATTAAGACAATACAATTTTTTTCCAACTTCATTATGAATGACCAAAAGGATTTTAACTGTATCAGTCATTTATAAATGAATACAGACTCTTGCGTCTGGTTTCTCAGATTTGTCAAATTTTTAAATAACCCCTGTCAATTTAATCGTCACATCAAATCTGTTTAAGATTAATTGCAAACAGGCGTTCTAAGCAACGTAAATAGTGTCAAACAAAGATTAACTAAAAATTAATCTTAATTTAAATTGACCTCTTAAGAAACGGGCGATAAAGTGTTAAATGTTTTATACATAAAACTAACATTTATAACGCAACCGGTGGGGAGGTACGTAAATAAACAAAACTGGCCGACATGCTTTCTAATCCAGTGGATGGTGAAATAAACACATCTGTTAAAAAGGACCTAGTAACCAAAAACGTCTCAATGTACACACGGTCGCTAAGAATGGCAAGCTTTGAAATTCCCTAAGGATAAAGACGCACATAGCACAACAAACACACAAGATACCGTTTTGTATGACGCGCGTGAGACGGCAATTCCGTAGTAACGCTAGAGACAGACTGGTGTGGCGGTGTGTAGTAACCGTAGTGTTGGTTGTGGTGGGACGACAGTTCTTTCACCGCTCGGTTACACAAGGTATTATGCAATTTGGCTTTAGCCTTTCAAACAGTGCAACGTGAAGCAATGTTTCGATCGATATTAAAATAGATTTTATTATAAATGTGATAGACACTTTTTTAATAATCATATTTAAGTTTGTTAAGGATTTTTCTTGATCCCAAAGCTTTATCGCGTTAACTAAATAGGCCAGATTGGTCGAAGGAAATAGGGGAACCTACATTTTTTCTTTAACATGAAATGAACTGTTTTATTTAATGAGATGCAGATGCGTTGTCTTCCTTTAATGAATATTATTCGGAATAATACAATAACAATCAATAATGACAACACTACTGCCCATCTATTTTGGGCAAAAATATTCGCAACTGACTGAGTTTAGCACTTGGGAAACTACATAGCTGTAGTCGCTATTAACGGACGCCAAGAAATAAATTTGTTTTACAACTTTATCACGCTCTATCTTGTTGAAACTTTGATCTTTTTGAACACCCAGCTTTTAATTCATCGGTGGAAAACAAGTTGCGAGGACAAATGAAAGATGCATAAAAACCCACTGAAAAAAAAAATATACACACGGAACATCGACAGTTTTAGATTTACAAAGAAATATAAAATAATTAAAACCAATCATCATTGGCGTGAAAATAAACCGCAAATTTTCATTGAAACAATGAAATCAAAATTCAATGATTAACTACAGTATGATTTTGATCTCTTTATGACAAGTAAAAAGCTTTATTTATATTCAAATACTGAACATTTTTCAATATATATAAAAATATCAACTTCCTTCCGTAACATAAATAAAGCGAACAGTTATTTAAGGGAGAGAGAGTATGCATATCTTTCCACTGTATCCACTTTCACGGTGCATTCGCGTATCGAATATAACAATATAAGACACTATATTACGGCAGCTATCAGACCTGCCGTAACAGAAACAAGGAAATATTCTAGATTGAAACGAAAGTATCGAATTGCGTAAGTTGCGAGCATTAGCCCCTAAACCTGTTTAGTGGACAGGTAGGAGAGTAAATTAAATAAAATTTTACTAAGATGAGAAGACATACCCAGCATCCATCCATTCATCTTAGCCTATGATCGTCCACTGCTGGACATAGGCCTACCCCATTGATCGCATCACTGGGGAAAAATGTGCGATAATCCCCACGCTTGGCAGGCAGATTGGCGATCGCAGTATGTTCCACCATACTAAGAAAAGGACGCTGCTACCCGTCCTCCGGTGGTCTTTACATCCAGACACAAGACAAACAGACATGTTCATGAACACAAATGTTTGTCCTGGGTGGAAATCGAGCCCACGACCTGCGGCGTGAAAGGCAAGCATCTTACCAACCTCGCCAACCGGTCCATCGACCATGTATTAAAATGATGAAATGATTACTTATTTTGTTTAAAATGTAAATAAAATTATGTTGTACTTTTTAATTTATTAAACTATATTTATATTAAACTATTATTATTTTCTAACTGATTGCGAGCAATGCCGAATGAAAACAATATATACCTTTAACTCATTAATTCATAAAAGTATATAGAAAATGCAGAAATGCGTTTTGGCTAGTATAATTTTAACAGGCGCATTGTTACGTTGTATGTAATATAAAAGCTTGAAGTATAGCATTTAATTAGTGAATCGGTAAATATCCTCATAATTTATATGTATCAAATAAACTGAAAACATTCATCAGTGATAGTGTTTACAGGGAACACAGTCGACAAACAACCTAACTGTGGAGTGAACAATAGCAGAAGTGTAAAGAAACTTTCTAAGCGGTTTAAAGCAGAGGTTGCATCACAAATCCAATTGCTGCATGACGTACAACTTGCGTGCATTCAATGTTTGATCACACAAATGCTGTGTGTTCGCGAAATGTTACGCTTTTACTGGGAAACATCTACACGCTACTGCATGTTGGTGATTACATCGCTGGACATCTTCAGATGTTATCAAATGCTTATAATAGACAATATTATTATTTTTAAATGGAAAAGGTAAAAAAGAGCAAACATTTCATCTGACAATTGTCGGCAATGCAAGATACTAGGCTCCGCTGCCATAAACTGAAACTGCCGCATCGCTTACGATCCGGTTTCTATTACCGCATTAGTAACCTTACTACGGTCACATCGATCCTTTTATTGCATAAAGGCTATAGTTAAGTGGTTATTTTTATCACTACGCGTAAATCACGCATTGATGCCTCTATTAGTAGATTTTATGATCAGTTAGGTCATTAAAGCTAATCTCAATGAGTAGCTGTTTTCCCTCGAGTTGCACTTGTGAATTTTAATACATCACGATATTTAATAATAATAAAAAAAATGTTAGCCTCCGTTAATTCTCGATAATGTAGCTTTTCGTAAAAGAATTATTAAAGCCGGTTCATTATTTTGAGAACGTCCCTATTATAAACCAATAAAAATTTCCTTTTCATCAACATATCTACGATATTATATTTCTATTTTTTGTTTCAGAGAGTAAATTAGTTATGTAATATTGGAAATATTAAATACATTCCTTACTAGTGGTGAGTTGAATATCAAAGGCCGCGCCGACCTACACACGGCCGAGCTAAATTTATCTCAAAATCCAATTAGACCGAGTCTGGAGAAACGTTGGAGTAATCTTAAATTGGAACGCACCAAGACAGCTTTATTTTCACTTTTAAACTTTCAAGTTTTTGATTTCAGTTTACAAATGTAATTAAAAAAGTGCAATCGCTTTACCAAGCGTACAGTGGTGCAATAAAATTAAAAAAAAAATAATAATTTCAGTGTTTGCTTTTTGGTTACTTACTTACATCTTACTTGAAGGGGAGTGTGGAATATAAAAATATTAATTATCTATTGCTTGTTGTTGAAAACGTGTCCTCTCAAACTGAATCATATAATTAGCGTGCAGCTGTATTAGATATACATTAACAAAGTGGGTAACGGTAACGCAACTCGGCACGAATTCTGCTCACCCAGTGGCCGACTTCCCCGGTCGACTTTCGCGCGCTCTCGAAAATGCCCGTAGCGAGTTTGGATCTCGAATCCTTAATCACTTCGGTAACGATTGCATTTTTAAATCGTGCAAATTGACACTTCTGTACAATTGTGATCTAGTGATGCGTGTTAACAAATCGAATATGCGGATAATCGATTAGCTATTAGACGTCTTGCTTTGTGACATTGAACCGAATAACCGTAAAAAGTAACCTTGGAGGAAAGGCCTGAAATATTTCCTTGCTCTCATTAAAGTGTATGAAATATCAACAATACTGAGCTGAGTTATACTGTGTTTGAGTTTAATTTTTGATCTTTTGGTAATCATTAAATGAACTAAAGTTTGTCTACGTTTTCTTTTTTCTACTAAATATTTACTTTATAATTTGAAAGACGAGTTTTCTTACATTACACGCAAATAAACAGCATAGATTTATATATCTCCGCATGGAGTATTCCATACAAATTAGACGTTAAAAAGTGAAGCCGATTTTAAAAGTGGCAATTCCATACGCATTAGTGTGCTTTAGACAAATTGGAGAATATTCAAAATACACTAAAAAAAAATTACACGTTTTCAAAATAATATTTATTAGTAAAACTATTTCAATGGTATTTGAAAATCAGCGAAAAATTTAAACAAAAATTTGAAAAGTTCTCGAAATATTTAAAGATGAAAGGTGAAGCCACGTACGTTTATGGTAAACATACCGTATGTGGCTTCACTTTTCTGTCCCAGATTAGGTACATATAGGTATGCAACATCTTTAATTACATGCTTAATGCAATAAAATACTGCAAGAGCAAAGCCAACAAGCAAACTAGAGATCAATCAAATATACCTTGATAGATTATCGATGCATAGACGAATATTATGCATTCAACGTACACGTGCAACACACGCTCGTGGGTTTTAAGCATTACGTAGCGACTGCGACACGACTTATCAACTGATTCGTACTGTTGTCGCGATCGACGACGTAACAGATATGTGAGGTAACTTCGTAACGGTACTCTCGATTCTTTTGCATACATATACATGATATGTATTTACAATACGTGCTCTTACCGAATTTACAATTACTGTGTTGTAAATGGGACTATATCACATACTAAACCACTTCCATTCACTTATTTGTTTTTGAGTAGATTGTTATTGACGCCAGTTTTTCTATTGAAATGGTCAGTTTCACTAGGATCTTAAAATAAATAGGATGTCAATTGCGTTTAGTCTGTAAATGTTGAAAGTAAACTCCACTCTGTTTCGGGAAAGAAGCTATTTACAGCATGTGTTATATTCTTATATAATGAAGAATGAGTAATTCCTCGTACAAGGGATTATTTTGCATAAATTTGGAAATCAAAAATTGGGCTGACAAGTTCCCCAAAACACAAATGTGTTCTAAGGAACTCCTCGGAACATGCTAAGTTGACAGCCAATGCTCAGTTTCTATTCTATTCTATTTCTATTTGTTCAAGCTATTGTTTAACAACGACGTTTTGTAGAACATACTTTTCGATCATAAATTCTTCATAAAAGATTGATTAAATTAAAATTTTCGTTACTTCCTTCTTAACTATAATCAAATACATTCAAGATTTATGCATATTAGTACCAGAATCCATAAAGAAATTAAGTGTTGGTTTCGGTTTCACCACTAAGTGTCATCTAAAGTCTAAGGTGGCCCCTAAAAGATATGGGCTCGATTATCCTTTGCGCTCACTGACAATTTGTAAATTGCGTTATTGTACGTATTTAATGCGAAATAGTAATTGTTATCTATAACATATATATATCTAAATTCTCTAGAGTTTAGATACTTTTGTAACAGTTGATTAAACAACTAATGAAATTTTACTTAAATTGGCCCATACTTATTGTGAGCAATGAGATTTTGTTTCAAAATATGTGGAAAAAACTTCTTAAAAGCTTAATCAATCCTTGACTATGCTATTTTTATGGAGTAGAAAAGAACGCCATTTAAAAAAAAATTAAAAGTGTGAAATTTATAAATTTTCCTAATGCTATTTTTAATCTTTTCGCCTTCTCAATTCGCCTCCCCACAACTACGTATAAACTTTGAAAGTACTTTTAGGATTAACAATAAAATGTATCTGTTATTTAGTGCTTTTGTGTATTGAATTTTTATGTTCGTCTTTTATTATTCAAAAGTTTTATTGTTTAAAAAATAAAAATTCGATTTCTCAATAGAAATGTGCGACACTTAGACGATTTTTAAATACGTTACCTTTATCTCGGTGAGAATATAGAGAAGGGACTGATTTAGTGAATACCTTAGTTTAGGGAACCCCTAATAATGGAGAAGTTAGGGGTGCGTTGGTGAAATCGTCGTAGCCTCCTAACGTGCCTTCTAATGTCTATTTGTCTAAGCGATCATAAACTGTGTAGAACAAACATACTCGGATATTTACTACCATAATAGCAGTAGGCACGGAAGGCACACAATTTCAATACAGGCGTACGCCTACTAATAGACTTTCTACGCATGCTTGAGATCAATAACAGTTTAACTGAAATGAAGTCCAAGCAATGACCAACGTTACTTGATCCGCAGTGGATCATGCCATGCGTTTAGTTTTGAGAGCGATGTCACACAGATGAGCAGAATATTATTATGTAATGCAAGCACGGTGTTCTAGAAATACATTCATCTGATTTACTATATGATATGTATGTAAAAAAATCCAATATACTGCTCTTACTTAAATCTAACAGTTAACCAGTTGGCGTCGCAATGAGCATATACTATGTAATTTGCAAACAAAATCTACCAGCACATTAGACGTAAAATCGGCAGTTATGTGACTTGGCATAATAATACTTCCGCAATTAGGATCTGCACGGCGACCTATAGTTCCAGAGCTCGTGTCTCACTGGCCGAGAACACGCGACAAAACACTCTCCACTGCAAGACTAATGACTCACGTGTAAAAGTGACGACACTTAACACAGACATTTTAATAATTGATATATCAAATTCATATTTACCGTTACGTTTTTTCATAATAGAAGTAAAATAAAGTAGTAACATGCGAGATGTTATCACTATCCGAGGTCGTGGATCTTATTTGATATACGAGTATATCTCTAACTTTCGTTTCTTTAATATAACATCTCGTCTAAAAGACTAATATCTTTAATGAACCTTTGTCATCGAATTAATTGGCGTGTCTGCTTTATACAAACTATTTTTTATTCAATATTCAACAATAACTCTCTACTTTCCCTGCGCGGTCGAATGCATCTAATTGTTCCGGCAGGAATAACTGCTGCTTTGTGTACAGCAAAATAAATTGTCACTTTCAAAGGAAACATTATGATTATTAGCCGATAGAATTATGGTTATTTCTTAAACAATTTTCATGAAATGTTTTAACACAGTAGATCACGTTAAATTTAATTTAATTTTACACTTCATCATTTTTGAACGACTGATGAAATTTCAACTCTTCAGTATAACTTCAGTACACTTTTGTTATCTTGTAACTATAAAGTTCCTTTGTATGATTTCTTGCTCGATTTTGTATAATTTTCTTTAAAACTTTGAAATTGTGTTGTGTTGTGTACGAAATCTATATACCAGCTTATCAGCTGAGCTATAATAAGTATAAAATGATTCTTATTGCAATAAAAAAACGACTTTTCATTTTATTTATGTGACTTTGTAGATATGTAAAATTTTTTATTGTATTAATGTATTTTACATCATCTCAAATGCTCATTCAAATGCATTTTTAAGGCAATAAATATAATGAGCAACGAGCCGCCTAAATAAACGAATCGTGGAGGGTGGTCATATCAAAGTACATTTGGCAAATCTACGAGTGAAGTTTTTACTTCGAAATTTACGTGAAAAATTGAACTATCCAATATAAACGCGTCGGTTTGGTGATGGGACACTCATGGTCAAACTAGTATCCCAAACGTGACACAAATCCACAAATCAACAAGGGACTACCATGACTTGCCAATTAATAATTGGAACCAATTTTAAACTATCACAAGCATTTCGTCGGATTACATCTAAACAATATAAATAAATTACGTTAGATTTATTTTAGAATTGTGAAGGACTTAGATACATGTTAATTTTTTTAAAGGGTTTGCTAAAGGTGTTTTTTGTTTAGCTTTTCTATGACTCAAATATATGTGACAAAGGACACATGCTATGACTCAAATATATGTGACAAAGCACACATGCTATTAAAGGTCTTATTACTTATTAGAGATTAATGAGCAATACTTGAGAAAATTTATAACGCACTTATGTTGATGTCTTACAAAGATGTACGAGAATTAACCTTGACCCTGGTTTTTAGCACCTTTTGTTTTTTGTAACGAATTTGTTTGTTACAATTCGGCGTAAATGTTTGCGAGTCCCACGCAAATTCGCAACAATAAGCTTATTTCATTTAGTGTAGGCCATAATTAAGTAAGAAACATAACTGTCGTCATTCTTCTCAAGTGAGGGTTTTGTAAATACTGCAAGCTGAATTACGGTTAATTTAATTTAAATTATCGGGTCGCGTAGATTTTTTTACTTTTTTTTCTAGTTTTTACTAGAAAAGGGCGAACGAGCAAGCGAGTCACGAGGTGTTTAGTGGCCATATTTGCCAATCACCTTTGGCAACGATTACAAGAGTTAAGTAACATTATCAACTGTTTGAAACAAACAATAATTAATTTAAAAGTTCAATACACCCGACCCGAGGCAGTTACACTTTCCTCTTCGAAATCGGTCAAGCTGTTTAGGCTACAAAAGGTCATAATACATGCACATACATACTGGGTCAGTAGAGCTAAAAAGGGGAAATGGAAAAAAACAGATGTAAAGTAAGTTACGAGAAGGGGAAAGGGTAGAACAATGGGGTAAACTAAGATGAGGCACTCACCTACATAGTATTCTCGCTGTTGTTGTTAGGTAAATTTCATCGACATAACCTTTGAAATTTGAAGAGAGGGGAGATATTAGGGTTCTAAGGTTATGTAAACATTTGTATAATTTAACTTCTTCAATTAATTTGACGTTTATCACTTTAAAAACAACAAAGAAAAGTAGGTCAAGACACATTGTTGAAATATACACGACTTCAATGAAGATGGCTCTTTGAGGTTATAATCTTATCTTTAATTTGTCTCCTCACAACTGTACAACTTACTTCCTTATATCAAAATATTTACTCAAGACATCTCATCTGTCATGTTCCGCTTAGTATACATTCAAATTAACTGCGAAGAAATTATTTTGTAAGGTTATTGTTTTAGATGTTTTACAATTCAGTTAATAGAAGAAATTTCGCTTCGTATTCTGTCGAATTTAGGAATAGTCTTAATAAATTGACTTTTTGAATGCTATTTTCTTATCAGGTAGAACAATTAAATATAAATAAATAAATAAATAAATAAATAAATATATATATATATAT
>DWLR01005817.1:0-10604 GCA_018246295.1 Papilio alexanor hazarajatica
GCTGCGGTGCGCACCCGCCCGCGGCCGCACACGCTGCACACGCCGCGCCAAGCTGCGCCAGCCGCTCCGACGTTTGCAGCCGCCACAGCGACCCGCGTCCGCCGCCGCCGCCGCCGCCGCCGCCGCCGCCGCAACCGCGACGTACCTGATATACGACACACATCATAATTACAACTGCGCCTGCGCCTGTATGTCACACACGTAACGTTTTATTCAGTCAATGAAAATAAAACTTACTTCGTTTGTGCACCATTCCAGAGAAGCGCGGAGAGCGGCAAGCGAGTTTCCATCGGAATCAGCATCGACTGCAGCGAGAGGCGTGGCATATATCCCGCATTTGCCTAGCGGGCGGGCTCGCATCGAAGGCTTACTGGCCACCGTGGGCTTGTCATCGCGGCGCGGTGCGTTACCGCTGCGGCCCGCCCCCACGCTACGCTCGTCGGGAGACGCCTCTTCGCTCTCCTCACACTTGGGACGCACCTTATGACTCGACCGCTCGTCACTCTCTTTACCCTCCCACAACTTCTTGAGACTGCTAATGCTGCCTGTGCTCCGTCTCTTTTCCTCTTCGTCGCCGCCGCTCGTGTCCACCGACCCGCTCTCTGAACGTTTCTTATCGGAGTCATCACTCTTTGTGGATACATCCTTTCGAGAATCTTCCGGCGAGCTCTGCTCTACCTTTTTAGTGGTTCCGTTAGTGGATGGATTTCCATTATCGACTTTTCGCAGGCGCGACTTGAAGTCTATAATCGATTTTCCCGACTCTTCGCCATCTTTGTTAACGTTATTAAATTTGTTCGTTCCAACCTTTTTTAATTGGGATTTGAAGTTAGTGTTAGTTTTTGTTTCGTCTGATTTTTTTTCGACATTGTTACTATAGGTTGTTTTTCTTAGGCTTGCCTTCAAATCAATAGGAGAAACGGTTTCTTTACCGCCTTGAGATGATTTTGGTTCGACTCTCCTCTCCCCTATACGTAGAACTTCCATGTTGAGACTCTCCGAGAGTTCGGAGACGAGTCGCGACGCCGGGTCTTTGAATGAGGTGTGCATTTCAATAACATCTAGTGTGGGCTCCGATTCTTCCACTTTCTGTTTCTTTTTATCGGCACATTCTTTTATTTCGGCCACGAGTTTCAACTCGAGTAATTCTTTCATGACTTGTTTGGCGGGTTTCTCATCTTTATCAGTCCGCTGCAGCGCGCCGTCGTCGACCTTATCGGCGGTGCTCGTGCCAGCGTCGCGGCAGCATTCGGGCGGCGGCGGCGGCGGCTGCGCCGTGTCCTCTGGTGGAGGAGGAAGGTCGGATGGTGGCGGAGGGAACTCAAGTTCAGCGAGACGTGGGCGCGGTTTGGCAGGACTGTTGAAAGTTCTGAGGGGTTGTGCGGCTCGCGAAGCACGCGGGGAGGCAGGGGCGGGGGCGGTGACTCCGCCCGACGAGTTTGATCGTATCATGTGGGGCTGGGCCCTGGCCGTCCTGGGTGAGAGCGAGCGGGCTTCGTCTTGCGAGGGTTCGCGGGGCACGCTGCTGCAGGCCGCTGCGCCGGAGCCGCCGCCGCTCTGTCGCAAAGACTCCAAGTAGGCACCGATGCGCGCACCTTTCGGTAATGTGCCGTAACGGTTGATGGCACGTTTTACGTTATGTACCTCGAGTGCAGCTACCACAACTCCCGTATACCGCTGTAATTAAAATAACATATATGACGTCATAAATAAAATAAAGTTATATTTGTACTGATGATGAACAAGAATTCTACGAGTAAATGGGAGTTATTACTAGTGCCGTACGTGGAAAGCTTTTACTTGAAATAATTATAAGAGAAGCTTTCTTACCTATAACAAAACATCACACAGACAAGAAAGAAAATTTTACCAGTGGTTCTAGGTCCTGGAAGTCGTGGTATTGCGGGTGAGCGTGGTGATGGCGGCGCTTCGGCCGGTGGCGGCAGTCAGCGGGCGCACCGGGCGCAACGGGCGCGCCATGCCCGCTCGCGCCTGCCGACTCGTCCGTGTCCGGCGTCGCCTCGGCCAGAGAGCCCTCCGACGACGCCTCGCGCCCACACCCGCGCCCCCCGCCTGCACAACACTCTCCTTCGCATCACACTTATAACACTCAAACGTTAATTGATTTGTACTTTTTACTGTATATTTCAATACTAATGTACAGTACGTTGAAAATATATTTTCGACAATGTTACTATAAATTATGCCGACTACTGGTATTAAGCATTATCTCCCAGACTAAAACTGTATTCAACATGTCTATGGAGACAGTCACATTCAATTTTTATATCAATTCTGTATTTCGTTTATACTAAGTTTTAATAGCGAAATATGTAAGAAATAACTTCCAAATGTTATTTTATTATGAAATAATAGAAGAAAAAAAAACACAAAGCGAGCGTTACTCTAAAAGAAAAGTATACCGATATTACAATAAAACTATTTAAGCTTTGACGAAAAAAAAATGCGAGTGAATGAAATGCTAGGAAAAAAATGTAAAAAATCACGCATCTAAATGTGTCAGATAAAGGGGATGCAATGAAGGCGTCCAAAACCGGCCACTAGAGTGACAAAAAATAAATAAAATGAATATATATCTCGAAGACGACCACGCAACACGGGCAGAAGGCGAGCCCTTTTTAATTCTTACGTAAGAAGCTGTTATACTTTCACAATTAAAACGCTATTATTCACGATATTTTATTCCATAATCAATATTTTCTTCACATGCTATATTTTTTTGTTATGTATAAATAATATAAACACGCGGCCCCTACAAAAAGGGAACAATTCCTGTATTTTACAAATAAAACGCACTCATAGAGTGAGTGAAAAGAAATGTGTTTTGTTATTATAAATTTAACACCGTAGTTTTCTTCACAATAAAAAAAATCATGTAAGATTGGTAAAACGACGCATACATGCTTATAAATTAAGATCGAGATAAAATTTAATTCAACAATTATAATGTACTAAAATGAAACACGGATATGTAGAATAATAATATACCGTATGTATATATATATTTTAATTAAGAAAGCAAGTTATAGAAATGATGAAGAGGAAAACTATTTTTGATGCTGAAATGACGATGTAACAACTTCGAAGTAGATTAAATTGAAAATAAAATGCACGGCGAACAATTGACTTATAAGCCTCGTAATGTAACATAGCAGGTGTACATTGCAACAAGGTTTACTATCAACAAATGTACTACATATGAAGCATGATTAAATGATTCGTAAGAAAGTATAAAGCAACCACAGGCCAAGGTCGTATTGCGTGGCGTATTTTTACATATACAATATTTATTTTACACGTCGGTCAAGAGTACAAGATGGAACATGATTATTTTGCATCTTCAAAACTATCAAAAGGTTAACAGAATATCAAAGATTAGTTGAGTTTCCCTTATTCATTTAATATTGCAATAGTTATGGAAAATTGTTTTAATAATTCTTTTCGGAACCGCGAGATCATATCATATGTATTTTCTTAAAAAGTGTGTAACTAATGTTCGTTATAAAATAAATTGCAATCCCGACAGACGTGTCCGTTTTATTCTATTTATGAATAACTAGTTAAGATTATATTTAAAACTCGTTTAAGTAGAAAATACATTTTTTTTTTCAAAATCTATGCACTGAAAACATTTAAAGGATACAAGTATTACAGATTATATAACAAAGGTTTGTCTATACCCGAGAAATTATTCGTATACTTACAAAATTTTTGAACCTATTGCTATACACCTGAGCGAGCGGATAAACAGACAAAAACGCTAGTTTAAAAGGATGCATATATTTAATATAACATATTTATTTCAGATACAAATACATATATTAATATTATTGAGTTTTCAATACTCTAGCATTGTTTGTCAATGTATATAATATATATGTATGAACATATATACACACACACAACAAATTAACGTTGAGCACGATACGCCAATGCAACACATTAGATAAAAAATAAAATAAAAAGAAAGTACTTATATCAAAGCAAATAGCAAAAGCGATATTTGAAAACGTATGGATTAAAAAAAATATACATAACAAGAGTTGTGACAATGTATTCACCTGTGATGATAATATGATTTCATGCCGTATGACATCGTCACAAGAAGGCAAAAGTTAAATTAATATAACCTAGCAAACGATATCTTCCTTCTACTGAGGATATTAGATCCCACATGTCATGACTTATTCATTTCTTTTTTGTCTGAAATTGAATCAAGAATCGAACCCTCTATCGCAAGATAATAACTCGGATGCGTCGCTACAAAGCTGTATCGCTGTATGATATACATTTTTAGAAATCTTAGTACAAAACGACCTTAGCTTTTCACTTTCTGCGAGTGTTGGTGTGTGTGATCGGAGCATGGGATATAGGACTATTCAACTGTGAGGCGGATAACTCATCAATTTTTGGAAAATCATTACTGGATGTTGGCCACTCACTCTATTGCTTTGCAACTAAGGCGTGACGACAATCACTAAGTCGGTTTCTATATGATTACGACCCTAAAGAATGGAGGTCAGATTGAATCTTCGGTCCGAAAGATATTTAAAATATTTACAACTATATATGGCTAACTTTATTAACGTTTCATTATACAATAAACGTGTTCAAACAATCAAGTAATATAAGACAATAGAGTCATGGCGAAAATATTTTATTTTGATTATTTTATCACAGAGGGCGAAGGTATGTGTGTGCCCACACGAATATGCGCGGCGTCCGTTCGGAGCCCTCCAGTTTGTTCTCTGCCGTACGTACGTTAAGTTTCTTTATACCTTCGGTAACGGTGGATTTTTTTTTAGTTATTTTCCATGTTTGATATAATCACTTACTTCAAGTGAATGCTTGTGCTTGTCATTCAAAGTTGGTGAACGCATTATATTTTATTCGCATACTAATTAATTCCAATCAAAAATCTAATTGGGTTAGTTGTTACTTAGTTGTCGTGTTGTCATATGATGTGTGTGTGTGTGTGTGTGTGTGTGTGTGTGTGTGCGCGCACTTGTGCGTGCGTGCGTCCTGTGTGTGCGTGTTTGCGTGTGCGTGCAGTGTGTGCGTGTTTGAGTGTGCGTGCTTGTTTGCGTTATGTGTGCGTGCGTGCTGTGTGCGTGCGTGCTGTGTGTGTGTGTGTGTTTGTGTGTATGTGCGTGTTTGTGTGTGTATGTGTGGGCACGTGTACGTACGTACCGTTAAGGGAAGCCAGGTCGTCGTGGGCGGCGTGCTCTTCAGCCGCGTACTGTGACTCACGGAACGAGCTGCACGACGACAGCAGGCTGCCGGATCAAAGATAGTTACTTGTGATTATTTGCAATATTGTGTCTAAAAATAAACATCAATTTCTTAATAACGCATACAAACAAACATAATAACAAACAATTAGTTGACATTACTATCAATATCCTTTAAAAACGATCAGATGAATCAGACTTGGTCGTAGCTTTTTTAGACGAACGTGACATGGCATGTAAGGATCACAGTAAAATAATTTTATTTCATTATGCTGTCATTACAGCTCTCGATCTAACCAAATAATAAATATGAATTATACATTTTTGTACTAAATTCAACCAATTCACCAGAATCCTTTGGTAGCCACGTGGGACACCCTCAGTTAACCAGAGGACAGTCACGAAGTGACCGCTACGGGGAGGTTCAATTGTTTCGAAGTTCGACGGGAGTCTGGGGTGACATTTCTTGTTGCAATCGATGTCAAGACGCGAAGTCGTAAGGTATTTTAATATAATATTCTCTGTGGCGACTTAGCAAGGTTTTTGGGCAATTGCTAGAATGGTGAGACACCAAAAATACAATGATATTTTTACCATTAAAATATTCTTGTTTCAATACCTTCAATATATAATTTCAATAACTTGTTTCATATTACTATGTCCATTATTATGAAAACTGGCATCCATGATTGTATTAGCTGATTTATATTATTTAAAGAACAATGATTTAAATCATTACATCAGTATTAATAAGTAACAATTAAAATTAAGGTAGGTTAGGTTTAATTGTTTCTGATTTTGATGAACTTGGAACAATAATAATAACTGGTTATTTGTTACTGTACTTATGTATTGTACGGTAAAGTCCCTACACTTTAATACTACAACTATAGAAAACTCGTATCGTAGTAAGTATACGTACGGAACAAATGACTGGGACTACAACTTGAATGAAAATTAGTTTCTAAGTTTTTAAATTGCCGTCAATAGATGTCGCTACTAGTACATTGCCTCGCGCTATGGTTGTGTTCGTGAGGAAGATATATATTGCTCAACAAAATAATTTGCTTCGATGATTACGGGCGCATACATACCTACCCGAAAAACAGAAATTTTTTCATTGGCTCCTACAAATCACCTTTGGAGGACCAATCAATTATGCTTTATTATCACATATGTATATGACATGATATTATATTTATTAGAATTAGGATATTAGATTCACTGATATGTATAATGTGTGCAATAACATTTTTAAGTATGACTATTTAATTATCTTTCAAAATGTCAGAAATTTAAGATGAAGAAAAAAAAATACAATCCATGGACTTAGTTTATCCAGGAGCATTAATATTTATTGTATAGTTGAGGACAACGCCACCTAGTAGCAACTTTATAACAAAGCCGTTATAAGACCTTGTGTTTTTTTTTAGTTTTTAAACAATAATCTCATAACGCCACGCCCTCACTTAAAAGCGTCAAATGATTATTACAATAGACAAGACAATCTATGAACATTCTTGTAATGCATCTATATTGTGTGTTACAATTCTTTATGAGTTTTTTTTCTTTACAAGAAGGTGGTAAACGAGCAAGCGGTCACCTAGGTGACCGCTACTCATACACATCTGCAACAAGCATTTGCGAGTTGCAGATATGTGGCTTACCTTCAATAGGCAGAGTAGGGGATAAACAGAAAAATGGATATATCCTTCTCCTATTCATCCCCTTCCTCGTCAAATGCTCTTTCCTTTCCCAACTTTTCCTTATTAAAAAAAGGATGGGAAGGAGAAGAGGACTAAAATTAGACCTTCTACTTCTCGCCTGTCTTCTGTGAGTACATGGTATTTCATCGGTCAAGCAGGCCATTCGTGCAACCAATGTTGTTATTGTGGACTACCACTATTGAAGTACTAAGTTTCTTTGCTACGTAGACACGAAAGTAGAACCTGCGCAGTCTGTGTGTAGCCTGTCTATGTCTATATATAGCCCTTGCGCTATAGTCTCTTGTCACCTCATCATATTTAGCTATATGACACTTCGGTGAAGCATCGAATCTAGTCGCTCCGTTACGCTACAGGAAGTTATAATGGTAAAAACATACATAAATGAGTTGTTAGTCTCACCTTGTGCGTTTGGGCGGTGTCGGAGCTTGTTTGCCGCGCCGGTTGGTGGGGCGGCGCATCTGTACTGCGCGCGATTCCGACACAGCAATGGAGGACACCGGGCCACCCACCCCCGATTTCTTTGCGGACAACTGCGATGTGATGCTGTGACCTCCACCCTCTTGCAGTTGCTTCTCAACCTCTGTATTGGTATTATAATGCAATAAAAAATGTTTATATGATTTTATTTACGTTAAATGTTTACTATCTCTCAATGTCATATTTATTATAGGAAATTCTAAACAACCATAAGGGTTATTAGTCACGGGTTCTTTGGGTTATGGTCACTGAACTCATTTGGCAAAAAAAAACGAAATAAATAACTGGTGGATGGTGACGTCACTATGATCTCTGACCGAATATATAGGCGATCATAAATCGACAATACTTTGTAATTTACATAAATTTGTATTCTATGGCGTTGCCGATGGTGAAAACGTTGAAACATTAAGTGAGTAATGTTTGGATGGGTCGATCAATAATTCGATGATATTTTTTGTTTGTTACTACATGATGTATTGATGTTATTTTTTAGTACGGAAAATTATATATGATTTAGGACGCTATTTTTATTTTGTAAATCATGGCTAAGTGAACTATACGTGTAATCTATATTTCACGTACCTATGGACCATCACTCACACATGTAGACCAGTGGTACAGATATTAGTAAGTAGCTTAAAATGTATTATGGAAAAGGTATTGATATCAAGCAGGTGCTTGCTCTTACTTGGTAGTCTGTCATATTATCATTAAACTTGCAGCGTGTTTATTATTTTTAAGTGTAGCATACGTATCACGTTTTTTAAAGATACATACAGAATTAAACATAAGACAACCAGTAATAAAGACGGAGCGATCACATAGAGCGTGCAATCGCTGCTTTCAGTTTTAAACAATGATTACGATTATTACATGATTACACTACGTGATCCACAAAGAAAGATAATGTCAAAAACGATACCTCGAAAGTCATTCGGTGCGTGAGAAGTTAGTGAGAAGCTTCAATATTTACATTATAATATTATATAGTTATTTATGAAATATTCAAAATATTAAACAGCCAACAATAGTCGCAATAATTTTAAAAATGGGAGAAATTGTTTAACATAAACCAAATTCAATTTACACTTTGATGACGTCACAAGTCATTCTCTCAGCTATAAACTTAGAAACTGACACGGGAAATAATATATTATAAAAACAAGACAGAGCAACTTCCCTCTTTGCGAATAATCGTTCTAATGTTATTAATAGTAATAATCCACTTTCTTTGCAATACTTGGTATTTGTATGCCTGAGCAAAATACTAAATAATTATACAAATATATAAAAACCGTCAACAGTGCATGTGTCAAAGAATACAGCTCTTTGACTAGACACAAATAAAAATAATTTGTTGATGCATTTATAGTTATTACCGATTGACATGACGAAAAAAAGAGGTCCCGATCTCTGTAATAAATAAAATGTATGGTAAACAAAACGAAAAAAAAAACATCTTTTATTTACTCGATGAGTGTATGTGGGTAAGGACATCAATAAGCAAAACAAAGATACTATAACATCTTTATAATAACAACTATAAAAGATAAAATATAACCTTCGCCAACTTTCCATGATCCTGATTTTTTAAAATAAAAATAACATTTCCATTATATGACACATGTTTACGATTATACCATCCTCTCTAAGTAATGACTAGCCTTCACATATTCTAGGATGTTTATAATAAAAATATATGACACGTTTCAGATATGCCATTCATCGACGCAAAATTTTGTGTACATTATGAAAAACGTAATAACGTAAAGTAATTTTAGACTTAGTCCGGAGACAAAGCATTCGCATTCGATATCAGCGTTCAGCGATTAGGTCCAGCTTTTGTCCATTGCTGACGGTCTTTATAATCGATGTTGTTTTTACGACGTGTCCCTTCATCATAGAGGACGTGGATGATCACTTAAGACTGGGGATGGCAGCTAGCTTGTTTTATTCTGTCCCTTAGGGCGATGGAGGGATTAATTTATATGTATTTAAAATTAATAAAGGTTTAGCAGTGATTAATTATCCAGTATAACCTATACCTATGATGATAAAACAAAAGCATATAAGTCAGTATAGTAAGTGCATTTGCTAAACGTAATCCAACTACTATAATGTCACCCACCAACTTTTTTTGATCCCCATGTAAAATGAAGACTCAATAATATCATTTCAAACATGAACTCGAAGGAGATGAAAATACTATGTTATCCTTGTATACTAAACAGTTTAGGAAAATATCTTCCATAACCATCAGATAAAAGCTTTCAAATGAGATTATATAATTACTTACGCTGAAATACAGATTACATACATCAGTGGACCAACAATCTATTTTTTCTAATTTAAACATAAAATAGTACGTGCTTTTAAGCCTGACATTTTGGTCGATAAGATATTTATCTGGATATGTAAATATCGCACTTAGATATTCTAAATAGTGATGTGACGAGAGTGAGAGTGACGGTTTGCGATATATCATTTTTGACCTACACAATGTTCCAACTCACCCTCGGTGATGGAGTTATCTTGGAACATGTGCTCGAGCGCGTGATGTATCTCGCGGAAAGTGGGTCTGTCGGCGGGGTTCCATTGCCAGCAGCCGCGCATCAGCTCGTACACAGCGGCCGGGCAACCGGGCGGACACTCCATGCGGTAGCCCTGTAATACAATACAATATCACTAGCTAAAATACCAACATTAAGAAGTGATCGTTATTTGGTTTTATTATATTACAATACTAAGTGTCAACGTCATATTAAAGATTCCGTTCTTGTCGGTGGAGCAATTTGCACATCTCTACCTGGGATGTGTCTGCCTCTTGACGTCCCGCTGGGATACATCTATTTCCTCTTTTACTTGTTGCATTATTCCCAGTAATGCCAATCAAATAATAATGAATCTAAAGTGTATTCATTCATGATATTTATTTTCTTTTTTGTTACAACTTAATTTAAGTTAAACTTACTTTAAATAATTAAATACTAACTATAAACGTAACAGAATACAATATTTCATGAACTTACTTTAAACATAATGATACTGATTGAAATTCGTTAATGTTAAAGAATAGATATTATTCTACAAATGCCTGAACGTAAAGCGTCTCTAGAAGATATATATAAAGTAATATATATATATA
>DWLR01005818.1:0-10602 GCA_018246295.1 Papilio alexanor hazarajatica
CAACTCGCAAATGCTTGTTGCAGATGTCTATGGGTAGCGGTCACTTAGGTGAACGCTTGCTCGTTTGCCACCTTCTTATATAAAAAAAAATGTTCTTTATTTCAAAAATTACTATTAGTAGTATTACAAAAATTACTACTAGTATTAAACTACTTATAATTTACAATAATGTTTAACTATAGTTGGAATATAACATAGAGAGTATAGAGTACGGAAAGAGTAGGTATAATATGAAAGGGGAATTAAAAATATTAGAAAACGGGCATCAGCAACATATTGAATCTACGAACACCGAACTCACAAGACGCAATATCAATATATTCACTTATAAATAATTTTATATGCTCGATTATTATTAAGTAAGTAACATAGCTGTAAAGTGTCCTCCTCTCTATTGGTTCTTAGTTTAATTTGCTAATATTATCATCATGTTCGATTACCAAGGTAATAAGACACTGGTAATGCGTATCGTAAGATTATAAAGATTGATATCATAGATAATACATTTTTTGTTATCGTAATAGCTAACGTAAATTCGATCATGGTTAGTAAGCTACCATAAAATGATTACTACCCCCTCCACACGAAACTATATATTTGTAATAACATTTAAAGTGATGTCGTAAATATGAACTCTTGCGACATTATCTTTTCCCGAAACGTCCGCCCAGGCGATGTATTTGGGGAATACGTCTCCTTTTATGCGCCACGAAGAGGAAATTTAACCGCCGTAACTCTAGAATGGAGTTGTGGTCTGGGGGCATGATGAATGGAATACCGTGGCGATATTACGTGATACTGAATTGTATAAATACTCGCTAGAATTGCATTCTCTCGAATGAATAAATTAACAAGGAACGTGGATTAAATTCTGTAACTAAATTCCATTAGAAATTATTAATTTTAGGACTCTCTTAATTATACGTAAATGTATGAATGTAGAAGCAGGGAAGGTGTGCCAGGATCACAGTAAATGGATATCCGTAATCTCTGGCCACCCACTTGGGTTACGAGCCTGAGTGCTGTGTACTGTGACTAGAGACAAATAATCAAACGATAAATTGTCCATTTGATTTGTTCAAACTAAAACTTGTCACTTCAGTAGCTTATCACCAAACAGCAGCTTATAATAAAAAAAAAAAACTACATAATTTTGTTAAAAAAAAAAACTTTTTTATTACGAGATTCAAACCCATGATTACCGTTAAGCTAATTTTTCTAATTGATCTCTTAAATAACAATTGTTATTGTTATTTATTTATAAAATAATGAAGATGTAATATATAATTTGTATTTTAAAATATGTATATTAAAATACAGACAGCATATAAATGTAAGTTTAAAAAAATGACATAACCGTATTCGAATCTCGTATATAAAAGCCAATTGAGTAAATGAAATGGATTTCGCAATAAGGCTAATTAATCAATGCAAGCATTTCTCGTTCGATGAAATATAAACACAAACATTACCGGAGATTATCAGTTAAAACGAAATTAGTTCAAGTACGGTTAATTATAATAACATAATGTTATAGTAATTGGAAATACATTTAATATTTAATATTTAAAACACACACTTATAGAACAACTATAAACAAATTTGTAAATAACTTCACAAATTATACAATCAATTATTCAAAAAGATATGGCCGTCGGAATTAATTATTTTATCTAATTGCATGTAAGGGTATGAGTAATTTATTTTAAGTAAAGATCATCTAACTTTGACTATTTGCATATTTTTGTCAGGTTTACCATCCGCTGGATTTCACATGACGGGATTTTACCATTGCTAGGGATACTTGTGAGTCGTTGTCAAAAGCATTATAACAACAACATAGCTCAAGTCCATAACCCAGAAGAGTAGGCGGATATATAAAAAAGCATTAGTAAATGATAACTTATTACCTATATATAACAATCTGTAATTACATGGGCTTTAGCCGCTCAAATCGCATTGCTGGATACGCCACTGGATATATGGTTTCCCTGAACTGGAATTCATTTCTTTGGCAAATTGAAAACGAAAGCGCTAATACCATTTTTACCTAGTTTTACTTATTGATATTAATAAAATAGTAACGGCCATTGCTATGGAAACGATTACACTAGTATACCAGCACCCTGGTACGTCCATAGTAAAATTTTGAATCAATTAAAACCTATGAGAGTCTTGACGCTCGATAATGAAAAGGAAATTGTAGAATTATATTACTCAATACTTTTACACTTAATCCCATCTATTCCCTAACACATCTGAAAACATAAAGAACATTTTTATATAAACGTGTATAAACCCGCCTTCCAATCACACGGTATACTATATATTAACAAAATATTGTGTAACAATCAACACTATCATCTTTGCATGCCTCTCACTTTGCCAGTCAACTTTGTTTTCGAGATATACAGATTTTGTCAAATTTTACACTTATTTTATAGGAAATTGCGCAAAAGTGAAAACGAAGATCCAATAAATCTTGAATGAATCAAGGCGCTTAACTCGACAAATATTCGATACTGGCTACCTTATAATTAAATTTATATTCGTAAACGATGAGTTAGATCCGGATATGGTAGTCGAAGTCACATATAAATGTATATTCATACAATTTGTCAAGCTGATTTAAGGAAACACACAACTGCATTACACATATCACACAGTATATTGTCTGTAATCAAATAATAAAACCAAAGGTTGTCGTTTATAATTCGTAAATAATTCAATTTCCAATTTAAAGGAAAAACACATTTCCCATATTCCATTTTTATTAATATTTTTTTTTATTTTACTAAACATTTAATAATTTTTCATTCGACAAATACTTCACAATTATACATCCGAAAAATAATATTGTCATAAAAATTTCATTATACGTAATCTTTGTAAAATTCTTTCATACTACTGTCTAACTTTTTCTCTTCATTTTTTATTTTATTCTCGTGACTTTTATAGTTCTTCTTCGTATCATATGAAATGATAAAAAGTGTACTTCGATATTGCGTTGTAATCTTTAAAACCAGGATATGTTTTTATAAAGGTTTTTATAACTTTTTTTTACATCTACGAATATATTGGCTAGAAAATCATAATAAGCTAATTTTGAATCATATCAGTCAAAACACTTAAATACCCTTTGATGTAATACTAATGAAAGAAACACAATCCTCTCCTAACGGGAAGAATTAATGTAAAGAAAGTCGTTTGAGCTTGAACACTTAAATTTCTATAATTGCACAATTAGCATACACCCGTCGTAATTAACTTTCTCTTTTTCGTTCGTCTTCTAAATTTCTTTTTACTTAACAGTCGACAATATTTATTTCGTTTTAGCGGTGGACCTTAAGCTCGTTTAATGACTTGTAATTAGACAGCATTAACACCTGTTACCAATTCTTTTGTACTCCTCAATATGGTGTACTGGCTTGTGCTAATGTTCCAACGTTTACTACCGTTACTGAAGATTTTACTATAATTCAATATTTACTACTCCATCTTATATGGTAGTAAACTAACAGAATTTGAACTAAAGTGTACTGTTAAACTCATTTTAGAAGCATACATCGTTTTTGTTTATTATTTGTATCAAAAAGTCTCATCAAAAATTAGTTTTAATGTTCTGACTTTCAAAATATACATTTTCATCAAAAACCGCTCGTAAAAACTTCTGATCAGTTCATTATATTTAATATTTGAACAAATAAATATTGGAAATTTAATATTAGTACCAATTATAAAATAATAAATGGAATAACAGTTAGAATACCAGTTATATGAATATAAAGCGATAATATAAAACGTTCGCGATATTGACGACTTTTCACTGGAAAAACTCTTCCGATGCACTATCGGCTTAGTGCCAAGCTAGAAGTGCGAATGTGTATTTTATGGGCACTGCAGATGGCGCTAGTGAGCGTGAGATGTGGCAACACGCTAAATGGCAAACTGCGGCGTATTTTTATCTTATTTCCATGCAATATATATGCAAACCTTTCGTAAATTCTGCTTTATTGTATTTACCATGATGTTATTGTTAATAATGCAACAAAATCATATCAATAGATTTTACTTGTAACGGTGTTTGCATGAATTTTACTACATATCGTTTAAGGTTTTTTAACAAAAACAAAACCGACTTTAAATTTTGTATAATTCTTCTCTTTTTTTTTCGTATATTAACGAAATAGAAAAAAGCTTCATTTATGACATCAGTTGCCATGATAATGTTGACAATGTCATCTTTTTGAGGCATGTCATCTATTATCGAAATTAGTATATGAGGAATCAAATTACAAAAAAAAATTGAGGAAAATATTGACGAAAGTTTGATGTACAACACAGACATCCTAGTTTTATTTATAAATCATTTATATCCACTCTACGTCTCATTACAAATCCATTAATCGTAATGGCGTAAAATAGTAGACTTAAGCCCGTTATAAGTCTACCAATATTTAAATTTTTCTTATATCTACGTAGCTCAAGGTTAAATAACACTCAAAATTAAATGAGACCTACTTGCGAATTTCTCCTTTCCTACTATTTTTTTTTAAATCGGTTCAGAAATGACGAACTTTTGCGGTAACAAACTTAAAAAGAAACATACAACCGAAATAAGAACCTCCTCCTTTTGAATTCGATTAAAAATATTGCTTACAAACGATAGATTCGATGGAGTCAAGCGACAAAATCCTCCTGTAAGTTTATAAACCTAACTGATATCATCAAAGTAACAAAACATATTAACAAATTGATTTCTTTCAAAAAAATAATTTTGTAAATAAATATTTGTTTTGAAGTGACCATAGAGCGTCAAATGGTAACTGATGAATTAAAGACTAAAAGTACATTTAACAATCGAATCGTCATGTAAATATTTGAATACGTTAAACTAGCTATTTACAGCCAGGAAATGATCACGTCACTCTATTAATAACAGTTTCGTTATAATGGATTTAATTAAGGGAGGGAAGCATATCAATTTCCGTTCGTCCGAAATAATGATACTATATCTACCTATATCTATTGTTGCATATACCCATCCGCTTGAGGTCGTGTTCATTCAACTTTGTTGTACACATAGAAGACGAATTAATTTACTTTGGATCTGTTTCACGCAAGAAATGAGATCTTAATAGCAAATCAACGATTTCCTAGATTGTTGTAAAAGGTTAATTTTCTTTAGAAACCGAGGTATATATTACTGGGATAAACAGTAACATTAATAGATTTATTTTACTTTCAAACACAAGTAATCCTACACTAACATTATCAGTCGTATACATTTAAGGTATCAACGGTATTAGTTTATATTTAAGGAGTTGAAGGATTTTTTTACTCTAGTTCAACTAAAATTGTTTAATACTAACAAACCAAAATAAAATGTTGCAAGCCTACTTCATGTCGTTTATCAACAGCGATCAATACATAATAAAAGATTATACTTCAAAGTTTACTTTTGTTCATTTAAATATGAAGCAAATTCGACTCATAAAATATTTGTAGTAATTATAGAAACATGCAGTTTTTAGCTAATTCATTTAGAGCATATATATATAATTTTTTAAACATTTTTCATTTGCAAAAAAGATAATTATTTGTAAATATGCCTTTAAATACACAAACATATATCTGCTAAATAAACTCTTAAAAAGAAATGAGTGCCTACTTGCTATTACTACCTTAAATCACCTCTAGACAAACTCGAATTAAACTTCATAGTACAATGAAGGAGCGTGACAATTGACAGAAATCGCGACCTCATTTAGCTTTTATGTCCTTAATTTGCTCCGCTTACTGAAGAATAGCGGGAAAAAAGAACATTTCCTCCCCGTCTTTGTTGCTACAGCCCAGTGAATTTAAGAAGAATTGTTGATGTCTGCGACGGGCGACATTTCGGGGTACGCGATGAAACTTTTACGAAAATATTCCACCGACTTCCTTGCGTATTTACTGTATACATTTGAGTTATACTAGTGATATACAACTCGCGGTTTTATGTCATCTCTCCGGGATGTATCGTTATTTTAAATTATGCCAAGAGTAAAATGCGTGCAGTCTCCAACTTTAAGTAATAAAGCTTTCGTATTACTTTAGTAATATAACGATGTAAGAAATGCAACTTAAACTTGATTAAATTGATAAAAATAGACTGCTTACTTTTTCTAAACGTGTAGCGTTCATTACTAAATCATCAATTAATCAAAATTGCATATTATACACACATTATACACTACGACAGAGTGTTTTTTGTTCGAAAAATATCTTTGTCAGTTCTATTAATTTGGATAATATGTATTTGTTTATAACCCCAGTAGAAGACTATACCTGAATGTTACATTATCACGAAGCAACTTCGCATTTATTTTGTATACAATGAAAAGTAGATAATTGGGTATCGCTTAAGGAGAACATGGTCTTGATAATGACGATATAAGAAGGAAAATGTTTAAAGAATTAAATCAAATGACTGATGCGAGCAGATTATATCGTATGTTGTCATTGTATGCAATATAATCAATACAATTTATTGATTATATGTGAGCTTAGAAACAATTGATTATAAATTTGTATTATATCGGAATGTTACAAAATCACAATAGTATTTGAGCCCATTTAAGTGCACCAGGGAAGTAGAGAAATGAACACCTTACGCAAAGAAAAATTCAGTTTTCGTACTAGCTCATCTTAACAAGATATAAATATTATTTACGTGAAAGACAGTGTTGGTAGAAGTTACGACACGTAGTAATAGGTGTATGATATTTGATTGGTTATTCAGTATGGGCAGTGAGCGTCGACGGCGGACGCGGGGCTTCAAAGATTGCAAGATTTATGAGCTCACTCTGTGTTCATAATTCGCGCGTTAGGATTGTAAACATCAGCCTCGTAAATCTTGGTCGCGCGCGTCTCTGAATTGAAAATGATGACGTTTTGTCGGATTATTATTTATTGAAAAATCACTGTCTTGTTGTGAGATAGTTTTATTTTATGAAATTTTAAGTGAAAAATCTTTAAGGCTCTAGTAAATAAATCGTATTATTTTAGAATACATTTTATTAGCTTTGAGGCATATCTAATAGACACCCGCAACCTTTACTAGGTCACCGGTGTTTTGGGAGGCGTACCTCCGCTGCGCCGCCCTAATATAAATTAGAGTCAGTTTATTCCATAGGTAACAAATGAATAATGTATTTGTGTAAATGCCCAGTATCAGCAGTAATTTAATTATTAAAAATAAATTACTATTGCCAACTACTTTAAAAAAAGGTGAGCCAAATGACAATCAAAAAATATAATGATTTTTAAGGAAATAAAAGAACGCTTACAACATTAATTAAAAAGTTAAAAAAAAAAACGAAGACATTTTAATAACAATTACGAAGGAGTTTTTATAAGGTTTAAAAGAGTATACTAGTTGTCATTTTTACTGTGATTTTTATACATCTATCTACTCTACATTTTTGCCTTATACGATTGCTACCATCTACCTAGTAGATCAAAATAACAACGCAATTCTCCGTGTTCATACACGCGTCACAAATTGTGAGAAATGGCTTCGTCCTTTTCTTAACCAACACTGCGCAAGTTAGATCGTAAATTTTGTTAGTAGATGTTTATCTATCTTGTTCCAGCGATGCTGTAAACTATACCTGATGTTTAAAGATGAATTTATTGTTGCACTAACTTTAGTCGTATATCCGTTAACACCAAGGTTAGCAAAGTTCGTGTGAGCTCCTACGGCTATATATTGCACTTAAGTTTTTAAGTGTTTTAGAATTTGAATAATTACACATTTTTGTAGTGAAAAGAGGTAAATATTGTCGTCTCATATTACGTGACCACTAGCGAACAACATCGTACCTAGAACCGGACCTCTCAAACGAAATGCATTGCTAGTGTTTGTGTTAGAAAACATGGAACAGATAAGTCATACGGCACCTCAATTATCAAGCATATTATGCCTGTAATATAAGCAATAGTTAATTAAAAAAAGTAATAAACCCGACTGACTGTATCTCCTAAGACAATCCGGGTAAGAATACGAACCGAATGATAACTATTCAGAATTGATCGAGCATTTTAGGCTACAAGAGATCACAATGGAATGAACATCCGCATATCCATCCATGCGTACATTAATAGACGTAGAAGAGTAGAATAGACGCGTACACGATATCCATACTAGCATGCATATGTATAGATATACATACATACGTCACGCCATATTCTGCGAGGGCTTAGTATACTTCCCTGCTCGTAATGGCTCCATCGCGCGAACTCCAAAAAAACTTTTTGGCTAAAACTTTTGGATGATTAATGTCGTTGTTATAATTGTACGCAATTATTGTCTTAGTATTAAATCAAAATGAGATTTTTCTTCTTCTTTAGTAGTTAAATTATCCTCTTTCTTGTATATTTATGTACTTTTAACGTATAACAAGTCGTCAATTTCTTGTCAAAGATGTGTATATCTATAATAGGTTAATTTTATAAATATATTTTTTTGTAATAGTGTTTTGCAATATACCGGTATAATTAACTATTGATATATCTAATAAATAAATAAATAAACGGCTGTTACTGGCCCTATTTCTCTTCTGATCGCAGTTTTAGGAACCAAGTAAGCCATCTATCCATCTCAGCTTATGATCATTCACTACTGGTCATAGGTATCCCCCATTTATTACATCATTGGGGAGAAATGTGTCATAATCGCCACGCTTGGTAGGCGGGTTGGCGATAGCACTATGTCCCACCGTATTAAGAAAAGGACGCTGCTGCTCATACTCCGGTTAAGTTTAAAAAAAACAAACAAATTCATGTACACAAATGTTTATCTTGGGTCGGGATTGAACCCACGAGCTGCGGCGTGAAAGGCAAGCATTTCACCTCTGCGCCAACCGGCCAGTCGCACCAATTAAGCTCTTGTTGCATGTTTCAGTTTTGCCCCTAAATGTATACGGGACAGACTTTTGCCATTAACAAAATGTCATATTAACATTTATATTGGCTTATTATATATATTCTTATACATCATTTTTGTTATTTACATAATTTTAATATTCATTTAATTTCGTCGTAAAACAGAAATCTTCGTAAATTATTTCAGAAATCGAAGTAGGATAAAAAGAGAAAATGAAAACATTATCCGTAGCTCTAGTTATATTGAAAATTTCATTAAAGAAATTTCCAAATAGAATAGGCCTTGTAAAACGGAAAGTTATTATTCCATTAGTGTCGATTTTGAACGAAAAAGCTGAAACGCTAACACAGTCTCATAATTTTACCCGTAGATGTTTCACTCTAACTTATTAGGTCGGGGCATTTCTCCCGGATAGTTCTATCTTGTAAAGCTATATTAAATTGGGTCGAACGTTTAATTAAATTAATGTTCTATTAGAGTCGTTTTATCTTTATGAACTTGAAATATGTTTTGCCATTTTTTTCGTTTATCTGTGAAATATATGAATCGCCTGCGGTATCATGGGTGTTTCCATAGTAACAAATTTGAGTAGGGAAATGGCAGAGACTAACTTCAGAGCCTTTGCGATAAATGAAATAAATCCCCTTGGGCGACTTATGTAAGGCTTTTAGAACAAATGACAAATTTCTTAAAGTCCTTATTACTTCCGATTTGGTTTTTTTGTCCTGATATATTTGAATTAATATTTTTGAAACACGCAAATATTTCAAGGATATCATAAATTACTTTTTTAAGTCCAAGTGTTTTTAACATTTTCTTTTTCGTTTGAACACTTATGTACTTTTCATACATCTTTCCTAAATGAGCTTACAATGTTATTATTACGTATTAATCCATGTATTAGAAAAGATAATATCTCTTCTATTGATTTCATATTCTTGTGTATCAGCGATCAAAGGTTTTGCTGCGGGACGAATAATGCTACTTGTAAACATTGGGTACCGCATTTATTGAAGGCCCATTTTCCTAATATTACGGCATTAATGAGACCACTCTCAGTGGGATTCTTTTAATAAGTGTATATTGTTCCATTATTACATGGAACATTTTGTATACATAAATATTTATATTTTAACGGATTTGACTGTATAATATATTCTGATTTGACTCAAAAACTACTTAATTGATTTTATAACTCCTTTCGTCAATAAACTGCTCTACTTTAAGCGAGTGACCAAGGCTATACTTTTTATTTATTTATTACCCTAGAGAAGCTGAGGCGGTTTGCTTGTTCTTAATAATGTAAAATAGTTAACTGATATAAAATTAAGGAAAAAAATTAATGATTTCATTTTTATTATTTTACTTCGTATTCATTGTCTTCTTACTTACATTTTTATCAATGATTTATTTCATGATATAATTACGATGTAATCTTTTAATTTCTCGATTTTGATTTATAAATTTCATAGCAGTTTTATCGATTTATTTCATTAGATTTTCTAATGCAGTCGCGCGACATGACGTGAACAATATACAGGGTGGCCCATAAGTCCTTTGATATGAAAAAAAATTTATTAAAATAAAACTAATTATATTATGAATTAAATTTTTATTTACAAAAAAAGCTTAAAAAACGGGAATTATTTTTTGAAAATAACATCTTCTAAATG
>DWLR01005819.1:0-10599 GCA_018246295.1 Papilio alexanor hazarajatica
ACTTAGGGGCCTTCAAGCAGAGAGTGTACTTCCTCCTTAAAGGCCGGAAACGCATCTGCAGTTCCTCTGGTGTTGCGTATGTCCATGGGCGTCGGTTCACTTAATATTAGCGACCTGCTGCTCGTTTGCCTCCCATATTCTATAAAAAAAACACACTCAACATATGTATAATAAAATGTAAGTAAGATTTTGTGATTACATTATGAAACAGGAAAATTTTTATACCGAAAATCTACAGAACAAGATCTAAAATTTGCTTCTGCGCAATCAAGGTCATTTGTTCAAGAAATGTATTTTTACGTTCATTAACATCAATTTAGCTAATAAATGATTAGCTAAGTACGAATACTATGTGATTATCAATTTATCAGTCTATGAATTCAACTCCTGTCTCACTTAGAACAGCATTCATTGTTAATAAGATTAAAATATATCTGTTTTATATCTTGAATAGTTTATTATGCACACTCTTTTACCTACTTCTACTTACTACCTACTGTTTTTACTTATTAAGGAAAACTTTATGTACTTAAGTACATGAATACTCCTTTAATGTGTTTTTCAAACATGTTTGTACTGTTTTTTTTTCTTTTTCAAGTTTTTAATTTTTAATGTATCGTATGCAATAATAATTTTAATATTATTAAATATTTTATTACTATTAAAATTCTTTTTGGGTATGTAAACAACTTTTATAAAATAAATTAGATAAAAAAGTGATTATGATAAATACTGTCGTGATTGGTCGATTGACGAATGTCAAAAGGAAACCGACCAATTGGAAGCTTCGTCAGTTTATAATCTCAGTAGGGGTTTTATAAATTGACAGCAAATGGAAAATGGTACGAACCATTTACAATTTGATGTATCATGTCAGACGCATCAACTTTAATTTACGTTGAACTTCCAGCTCATCCAAATTGCGTGCTGTTCATAACGCATTGCGGTTTACTGTCAACAACTGAAGCGATTCACTTTGGTGTCCCCATCATAGGGATCCCTGTTTTCGTCGATCAATTTGTGAATGCAGAGCGAGCGGTCAGTAAAGGATTCGGAAGGAAAGTAGCTCTATCCTATTCACTAGTAGATGAGTTAAAGCCGGCTATTAAAGATGTTATGAGCAATTCGAGGTATGTTTTTTACGATATTTTCTTTATGTTGCAAGGTGGTGAAAGAACAAGCGGCCCATCTGATTTTAATTGATCTTTGCTATATCACAATATACGCAACAATCAGAAGAAAAGGAGAGAAAAGAAGAAATAAAAAAATGGAGTCGACGTTTCCTCTTTCATGCGAAATTTAAAATCAGTTGCACTTCTTCATTCCTGTGAAGTCTCTTGGTCATCCCGTTCGAGACCGCTTATTCATGCAACTCTCTTATGCAGAGTAACAATAAAAAAATGTAAAAACAATGATGTTCTGGTATATTAATAATTGCAAACATAAATTATTGCTTTCTCAACGAAATGCCTGTTTTTAAATTGTAATATTCTTATTACCTTTAGAATTTATTACGTATAATCCAATTTGATTAACCACGTTAGAATTATTGATTTCCTTTTATAATAAAGTTCTTGCTTATTTGACTCATTTTTTGAAGTAAGATTAACTCAATGTATCATTATTTTTCAGATATCGTGATAAAGCAAAGGAATTGTCCGCGATCTTCCACGACCGATTAGTGACACCTCAAAGGGAGATAGTACATTGGGTAGAGCACGTAATACGCAGTTATGGTGCGGCGTATTTACGATCCCCAGCACTTATGTTGCCTTGGTACCAGAAAATGTACCTCGACCTTCTGGCGATCATTATTTCTGTAATAATCATAGCAGTTATCATCATTAAACGTTTAGCAACAATGATTCAGCGACAATGTTATAAGAAAAAAACTGAATAGTTATTTGTCATCATCATTTTATCGTTGCAAAACGATTTACGAATTATTTGAGGATAAATAAATTGTTACACTCAAGTGATTTAAACAAGACCAGTTCAAATTTAGATAAAACATTAGCTATTCCTGCCAGATGTCCTCTGGGATAATTTGAATAATTTACATTTAAATTAATAATAAAATTGCAGCCCATTTCAGAAAAATATATCTGTCTAAATGTTGAAAAAAGGTATATCAGAACTAACTGAACTGAATGGTCAAAATAATATCAAATCATAGTGCAAAAAGTTCCATTAAGAAAAATCAGTTTTCTATTTTACAGAGTTACTTAGTCGCTAATCTAGGAGGTCTATACTATATAAATAAAATACAAGAGTATTATTCGTATTTTTTTTACATCTCGTCCTTGACGCTTCAATACCTAACTACACTACTTCAACTGCAAAAACTAACTCGTGTAGCAAAAATAATTAAAAATGGCCACAGTGAAAATAAAAACTATTAAGAGTAAAAGACATCTAATTTGCTAGTACCTGCGTATGTACAGTTGACTGAATAAATCTTTGATGACAATGTAATAAAATAAGTAAAAACTATTTCTTATAGTAATACTCATTTAGGTTCAACATTAAGAAATTGATTTTACTTGAATTCTTACTTGTTTTGGTTTTCAGCTTACTAATTGATAGTTGTCTTATTAAATTTGTAATAAGTTGATATAAACATTCTCAATGATTTGTTATAAAATAAAAGTACTTTAATTAATAAATTCAAATTTCAGTTGTAAACTAAAAGTATAAGCCTAATGATATATATACATTTCTTTTTAATAACGAAGAGCTTCGACTAACATCTTAAGAAGCTCTCGCTAAACAGTTCGATTAAGTTCTGATACAAAAATCGGTAATTTTTAAGACTGCCTGTATTGTGAGTGTCCTTGCTCTCTGACTCTGACCACTAATTGCTTGATTTATAGAAACTTCGCAGCCGATGGACCACTATTCTTATATAATATGTTTTAGACTGTTTTTTGTAGATTTATAAATTATGTCACATATAAATAAATAAAAAACACTATAATGAATACGTTAATACGTACGTACGTAAAGGATGCCTCACTAAGAGTATTTCATTAAACAAGTAACAATCTGGAGGCCAGAATGGAACGGAGATATAAGTATATTCATACGACATATTATATACATAGATACATACGAGTACATACGCGCGCAAAACATAACCCTGCTTATGGATCACACTAGTAAAAGTAAATCACACACTAGTTTTAACAGAGTAGTGATATTTTTATTGCATTAGAAAGTAAACATGTTCTGTCTAAGCATGGAATAAATTTTCCGGCAAATGGTCCCCGACCTGACAACAGGTCCCTTTGTATTTAATTGACGATAACTTTATGTGATGGCTTTATTATTTATTTATTATTTTATTATGAACATTGAAACTTTAAAGTACACGTAGAAACTGATAAAAACGAATATAGGCATGACTTAAAACGAGATTATATTCCGTACCTTCTACGCTTATAATAATTTGTAAACAACTGTGGTTTCAAGGTGATTATTTTCTTGTTGTAATTAAATAATTTACTTGAGTTAAATCATCATATTTTCGTCTGACTTACTTTGTTTCTTTGTACGCGATAGTTCTGTACACTTAAAAACATGCGCATCAAAGTAAACGTAGTTCAGTATCTACATACCTTGGAGACATACATATACATTGTAAGCTGGTGAACAAGTATTCTCGTGCAAGTCGCGTTGCAATCGAGTTAGTAAACACAAGAGCGCTATTCAACATTGTTAAGATTTGTAAAAACATTACTATATTTAATTAAAGTAATAACTTTTTATTATTTTAATAAAAATAAACATTAAAATTATCAAAAATGAAGTTAGTTTTACTAGTTTCAATAATAACATTGTGTACTTTAAGTTATTGTGAAACGTACAAAGTTTTAGTTGTGTTTCCCGTACCTGGAAAAAGTCATTCGATTCTAGGAAATTCTTTCGTGAGCCATTTGTTAAACGCAGGACATCAGGTGAGTAACAAACTGAATAGAACTATTTAGAGATCACGAATGTAGTCATTAATTATTACTTATTTTTAATTTTATAACTCTTTACATTTGATCGTTTGATTGTTCTGGATTAAGTCGAAAGCTACTAAACTGATTTTAAAAATTCTTTAATGACAACGGTCTTCTATCAGCGATTAGCATATACTATTTATTATTTATCTTTCCATATTCCCTAGCTTCCTAGGTTGCTAGTAATAATTAAAATGACAACTAATAAATGTATTTCAGAAAATAGATGTCATTAAATGACGTCTTTTTACGCCATGAACCATCTAATTATATTTAACACTCTAAAGAGTCTTAAACTGTGTCTTTAAATATGTACTTAATTAATAGGTGTTTTCACCAATCTTCATAAATCTGCAGAGTATCGACATAACAAACTGACTAAAATTGTTGACATTTTTGCCTTTTTATTGAAGTTGGCAAACAAGCTAACGGTTACCTAATTAACCGCTACCGATAGGTATCTGCAAGAAGATCATCATTTACGTTGCCTAACTATAAAAGACAAAGGGTAGACAGAAAAATGGATATTTCCTTCTCCTATCCAACCCCTTCCCCGTCAAATCCTCTTTCCTTTCCCACCATTTCCTAATTAGAAAAGGATGACGAAGGGGAAGAGGACTAAAATTAGGCCTCCGGTCTCAAGACGAAACGCAGATAACTTCTACTTCACGCCTGTCTTCCGTGAGGTCGTGGTATTTCACCGGTCGAGTGAGCCATTCATGCAATATATGGGCGTACTCTACTAGTGTTTATAGATAAGGCATTTTTGATAGTGGAAAATACAAACTGTTATCACGTTGGCAAGAGATTATAAATAATGATGACAAATATGTTGTTCAATAAATATAATTCAAGGTATAAAAAAAATAATGTTTTATTTAATTGTAAAAACAGATGGAACTTTCCGGTAGACTTAGTACATGCATATATGTATAAAGGCCAAGCTAATAAAATCATATTAATATGGTTTATGTTTATTGAATTTATTTGCTTATTACTCTCCGTATGCTTAGTATTGCGTGCGATTTAAACTTTTAACTTTTATATCATTACTACAATTTTGTGTAATTAAATTTGTAGTTAACATTAGTACGACTATCTAAATTAATATGTAAATAATATGTTAGGAGATCATGAAGAAACACTGTAATTAGTAACGATAGTTCTTATCTGGTTATTGTTTGTCGCGCTCTGTCCTACTGTCGTTTAAGAGATGTATGGCTCTATTATCATGATAAACGTGAGTGTTTATACAAATGAATACTCACATTTTTAAACTATACAGTTAACATATTCATCATGGGTACTCTTAGTTATTTCTAGTTTAGTCAGAAGGAATTATTAATTTCTTCTTTCATTCATCCGTTCAACACTTCTGAACGAACGATAAGATCATAAATAGCATTTCCCGTAAAATGCTAATTCTGATAATTTAATTCAAAGTTACGTCTCACATAGGCACTGTGTATTGCGTCCTCTTCTTGGTACGGTGGAACATACTGCAATCGCCAGCCCGACTATCAAGCGTCGCGATTATGGCACTTTTCCCCCCAATTATACAATCAATGGGGGAGGCCTATGTCCAGCAGTGGACGAGCATAGGCTGAGAAGGAGGAGGTGTGTTACAAAACGTGGCTTCAGACACATTCTGGCTCTTCTCCACTATGCCTATATTAGCCTATTTTTTTCTCTCGTTCCCTGCGTTCATTCTTCAGTTTGTATCTTTAATATGCCTTTGCTGAACATTCATAACAAATATACTAGGTTATCCACCACTATATTTTTATCACCACTGTAGTTTTTTAAGTTTGTCGCATCCAAACAGACACATCGAGGGTAATTTGTTTTAAAATAAATTATGTTAAGACCAATATACTTAAGTAAGACGCTTATTTAAAAAAATGTGTGTGTAATGTATGTACAATATAATGAACAAAAAATATGTACAGGACGGCCGATTATAGTTATAGATAAAATGTAAATAAATAGATAAAGAAATAAGACATAGATAATAGTATAGATTAAAACAAATATTTGTATATAGCATAAGAATATAATGCAATAAAGACGATTGAAAAGGGGCGCAGTTTCAAAACAATACAGGAGCAAGCGCACAATATGCGTATTAGGCCCCCCTTGGGCCCAGTCGCCCCGAGGCGCATAAGAATAGGCGCCCGGGTGGCATTTGGCAGATCACTCCACTACAGACCGTAGAGCCGAACGGTCGTGCTTCGTTCGCCTGACAGCTGTCGCTCCGCCCGATAATAGTTCGGGTAATCCGTTGCGCAGGTGTGCGCCACAAAAGCGCCGCTATCCATTGTTCGGAACCACATAATTCGGAAGGGACCTCCACCACTGGCCTTGGGTAGTACCCTAGTCAATTCCACGTATTGGCCATTTAGAGCCCACGGGTAGTCTTAGTTAGACCTAAGCACACACCCGGGTGCACAATAAGGTCGGCACTAGGGCTACACATAGTAGAAACACATCCTCCCTGCTTAACCCAGCAGGGAGGGAGCTTTGGATACACCCCCCCCCCCACCGGGACTGCATAGGCATCTCGTCATCTTCAGTTAGGAGAAAGATAGACTAAGTCGAAATGGCCGACAATTTTGAAGCCTTAATCCACTTCCTGCGTAGTAAATACGCCGACATTTTGGATGAATTCCAGGAGACAGTTAGTTCCGAATCGCGGGCCTCATCCAGGGCAAGTTCTTCGTCCAACTCCGAAATGGACCAGGACTCCCCTATGTCCCCTGAAAACGCAGAAGACGCTGGCGGCCTTTTTACGGTCGTGTCCAATAAAAAGCGCAAAAAGCGCCCGTCCCCCGCCCTATCGCCGTCGACATCCCCAGTGCCAACAAAGGCACAACGACCGGCTCTCGAGCCCACACCTGGGCCTTCTCGCTCTGCCCCCGTACTCCCAAGGTAACTGATGCCCCTCAGGCGCACTATGTCGCACAGGCAAATATCGCCCCTCAGGCACAACCCGCCGAAAAGGCACCATCTGCCCCTCAGGCACCTGCAGCCCGCGATCCGCAGAGTAAGAAACCTCCGCCAATTTATGTGCAAGCCAGGGAGAAGTGGCGGATTAGTAAATTGGCACTATGTAATAAAGTTAAGTGCGTAGCGACATCAACGTTCCAGGGCATAAGGATGCAGCTGGAAACAGCTGACGCCTTTCGCGTCGTTACCAAATTTCTTCGTGAGCAGGAGATATATTATTACAGATTTACGCTCGCGGAAGACCGCATCCTTCAGGCGGTCTTCAAAAGGATCCCGAAGGAAATACCGGTTGAGGAGATAACGCAGTCACTAAAAATTCAGAACCTGCCAGTACTTGCGGTTTACCGCTTGAAAAGCAGACGCACCAAAGTCCCCTTGGACATGATCAATGTCCAATTAGAGCTCTCTCCCGAGGGCAAGGCGATTTTCGACATTAAGTCGATTTGCGGCCTTAGTGGCTTAGTCGTGGAGCCGCCGTAAGAGCGCCCTACACGGCCAATGCCACAAGTGCCAATTATATGGGCACTCTGCCCGTAATTGCTTCGCCCGCCCTAGGTGCGTTAAGTGCCTAGTGGATCATGGCACTCCCGATTGTCCTAGACCAAGAGACAGAACTTTCCTGGCCGATTTCGCCCCCCCTCCCATTCCTGCGTACTATGCCAGTCACCAGGACACACAGCGAACTACCTCGGGTGCCCCAACCACCGCGCCGTAAGCCCGCGCAACCGATGCCGTCAACATCATCGTTCTCTCCCCTCCGTCCCGCGTGGCAAACGAGTGCGCCACAGACTTCCGCATGGGTGAAACCCATCCCTACTTTAGTTGCGAGCACGCAACACACCATTGCAATCATTAATCCAGCACCCTCAAGACCAAAAGCTACAGGGACCGATCCTAGTTCCTTCGAATCTCTCAATCGGCTCTCAAGCCTTAATATGGAGGAAGTCTTAACGTTCGCCGACGAATACGCCAACGCGTTGGACAATAAAGGTACACGGTTGTATCATATCAAAAAATACAGACACATAGTTAGTGCCCTTGAATTCAACTAGACGTTCCAATGGCTACACACGCTAATAATATCAATAGTCGTCCGACTCTCGTACATAGCAACGGCAGAGTTAAACCGCGGTCGATGAACGTAGCTTTTTATAACGCGAACGGAGTCAAAAATCAACGCTACAAAATTCAGAACTTCCTTCGTGATTATCAAGTCGACGTACTACTAGTGCAAAAAACTTACACCGACTAAAAGGTGTCCGAATGTCCCCAATTATAAAATCGTTAGAAACGATAGGGCAGGCGCCCCAGGCGGTGGAACTATTGTTAACTATAAGAAATCTTTGAACTGTGTACCGATCGAAACGCCCGCGCTAACACATTTAGAGGCTTCGATTTGTCAGCTGGCCATGACAGGCTACGCCCCCATTACGATAGATTCGGTTTACCTTCCCTGTAGACCAAGCGCAACTATCTTGCGGTCCGACTTCGAAGGCCTCCTATCTATAGGAGGAGCTACTATACTTGCAGGCGATTTTAATAGCAAGCAGATTCGGTGGAAATCAATCACAATCAGTGATCGAGGTCGAGCGCTCGACTCGCTGTCGGACCTAATCGATTTCGAAATTGTAGCGCCCATAGAGCCTACGCTCTACCCTCACACAGTAGAATACACACCGGATGTGCTTGATATTGCAATCGTTAAAAATATCAATCTTACCCTACGTAGCGTTGAGGTGATACACGAGCTTCACTCGGATCACCGACCAGTATAATTACGACTAGGGCCTTCCGCTCCAGCCTCTCCCCAAATGAAAAGAGTCCTTGACTGGCACAAACTTAGTGCCAAACTCAAAGACATCGACTCGCCACACTTAAATGCCATCCCCGACCAAATTCATCTGTCATCGATCATTCTGTTAACGACATGGACGCCGCGATCGGTTCTCTCACAAACCACATCAAAACCGTCATCTGTTGAGACGCAAGAACGCGGCTACTCGAGCCTACGATATGTACCCCACCGAAACGAACAGGAAGCAGCAACGTAAGTTACAGCACGAAGTCAAAGCACGCATAGCGACGATCCGAAACGAACGGTGGGATACAGATCTCAGTAACGTAAAGCAATCCCACTTCTGGCGACTCCCGAAATCACTTAAAGGCGACACTAACGCGACAATGCCGCCGCTCTCACACCCAAATAAGACGCCAGCCATGCTGGACGAAGAGAGTGTCTAGCCGTCAGCCTCGAAGCCCAATGTTCCCCCAGCAACCTATCGGTCAACTCAATCCACCTCCTCAAAGTAGATAGCGAGGTCGAGCGAAGGAAAAACGATTCACTTAGCGACTCTGTTTCTCCGGTAACAAGCGATGAAGTTGAGGATATAATTAAAAACTTACCTCCACGTAAAGCACCCGGCTCAGACGGGATCACCAACAGGATGACCAAACTCCTTCCAGCTGCTATAATTCAGCTACTCGTTCTCATTTATAACGCGGCAATGATCCAAGGCGTCTTTCCTAGCGAGTGGAAAGACGCAGAGGTCATAGGGTTCCTCAAACCCTCAAAGCCGGCAACAAATCCTACGTCATATCGTCCTATAAGTCTTCTTAAAACGTTTGGGAAGATTTATGAACGCTTAATATTAGCCCGCCTACGTTCCTTTATGGATACGAAAGGACTTCCGATCCCCGAGCAATTCGGCTTTCGCGCCAAACATTCATGCACCAATCAAGTGCACCGCATCACGGAGCACATACTTACCAAACGCCAACGCGGCCTTAGCACTGGAGCACTCTTTCTCGACGTGGCGAAGGCGTTCGATAAAGTCTGGCACAACGGACTCATATACAAGCTATATAAGTACGGAGTGCCCGATCGTCTCGTATGCATGATACGAGACTTCCTAAGTAATCGAACGATCCACTACGGCGTCGAGGGAGTGTGCTCATAAGCGCACCCTGTTCGAGCCGGGGTGCCTCAGGGGTCAGTGCTAGGCCCAGTCCTCTTCACTCTCTACACTAATGATATCCCGCGCATACGCGGTGTAGAGCTAGCCCTATTTGCTGATGACACCTGCATTTTCACGTCAGGCTGTCAACCTGAAGCTATATGTCGACGCCTTCAGACTGCAGCTACCACCCTCGGTGAGTGGTTCCGGAAATGGAAGATCGAAATTAACCCTACCAAAAGCGCAGGCCCTTTTCTTTTCACGCCGCAAAGTGGCTAGTCTCCCAACCGTTAAACTTATGGACAGCCCAATATCTTGGGAAAATAAAATAAAATATCTAGGTGCCATCCTTAACCATAAACTCAGCTTCTCCGCTCATGTGACACGGGTTAGGAATCGTACAGCGTTCATCCTAGGCCGTCTCTTCCCTTTATTTAATAAAAATAGTAAAATGTCCCTTCGGAACAAGGTATATTACTACTCTATAAAGCAGTAGTTCGTCCCGTAATGACGTATGCGAGCCCGGTATTCGCGCACATAGCACCGAAACAAATACAACGACTTCAGGTTATTCAGAATAGATTTTTGCGCAGGGCCACGGGGGCGCCATGGTTCATGCGTAATATCGACCTACA
>DWLR01005820.1:0-10598 GCA_018246295.1 Papilio alexanor hazarajatica
GTAGACATATCGAGTGACGTTCAGTTTCGCGGTCACTTGGAAGACAAGGCCAAGCTGGCCTCCAAAAAGCTTGGTGTCTCAGTATATCGAAGCAGTATTTCCAACTGAACCACCGCCTCCAACTTTATTCAAGTTCGGCCTCACATGGAATACTGCTCACATCTCTGGGCTGGAGCACCTCAATACTAGCTTCTTCCATTTGACCGCATACAACGAAGAGCAACTAGAATGGTCAACGACCGAGCCCTCACAGATCGGCTTGATCCTCTGGCATTGCGGAGAGGCGTTGCGTCGCTTTGCATTTTATACCGTTCTGTACTATGGGGAGTGTTTCGAAGAATTGTTTGGAACAATTCCTGCCGCTGGGTTTCGTTACCGCACAACACGACAGAGCTCCAGTTACCACCCGCACGGTTTTCGCGGAACTTCCTGCCTCCCATAGCCGCGTTCTGGAATGATCTGTCCCCAATACGACTTAGCGGCATTCAACAAGAGAGTGGACTTCTTCCTTAAAGGCCGGTAAAGCATCTGCAGTTTCTCTGGTATTGCGGATGTCCGTGGGCGTCGGTTTACTTAATGTTAAGCGACCTGCTGCTCGATTGCCTCCCTTATTGTATAAAAAAATAGATATTATCATTAATTTTATACCTTTTTAATCCCGGAACTGAACTGTATTTAATTTAAAACTATATAACATTTATTATTATTATTTGTGTTTGTATGAATACGTCTTTCACAGAATATTTAGAATTATTTAGTAATCTAATATCGGTGTAATGATATTTTTACAAAAATAGTTAACGCTAGAACGTATTACTCGTACCTACCTTCAAAATCAGGCGGGAGGATAGTGGGCTTGTAGAATTTAATGCAATACTAAATTCAGTTAGCTTTTTTTTTGAGAAATGTAGCATTATTTGTAGCACTTTTTAGCTGCAGATTACTACAGCCCAAAAAAGTGCGTTAATTGATTATTTCCATTATTACCTAATAATTTATATGTGTCGTAGACAAAATCTGTACAGGGAATATATTATACAAGAATACTGGCTGGCTAGCACCACATTTTATCACGATCAAAAATACTACACTTAGATACATTTATAGACCATATTTGCATTTATTACTTTTTTATTTTTAAAATCTACGAAGATAATAAATGATCAGTTCACAAATATACATTTACTCGTTTCTTCATGATATGCTAATTTAATATTAAGTATGGTTCGTATTTTATCGTTTGTTTATATATAAAATCAATAAATAAAATATAAATAGTTTCAAATACACTAGATTAATTAAAGTACCTCTGTACAGAGATTCTCAATTTTACTAAAGTTATCTATCCAACTCCGTTGCCTCGTCTATTACTGCAATTTTCATTTCCCGTGATTCTCAATTAACCTTTGACATGAGTAAATTAGTGACTGATACGGCAAAAGCTTCAAAGAGGTGCTCAATTGATGCTCTTAAAGCTTTAAAAGCTCTTAACGTTCTATTTCGTTGCATTACATAAATAAATATATATTTTAATTTGATGACGTTTTAGGCTTAATTAGCTGTTGCCCGCAACTTGGTCATATGCGGTATTCAATTCGTAAAACTTATAAATACATTTGTGACATGACATGCTCATACAAAGATTAATCTCATTCTTCTCACTTGCAATTCGATTTGTTGTTTATAGCTTTGCCCGCGGCTTCATTCTCGTGGAATTCAATGAAAATTTATTCTTCAACAACAAGAGGAAAGAGACAAACAAGAACCCTTCTTGTTTGTCTCTTTCTCATAGCTAGTAAACATGATCTGTATGCTATTAAGCTTCTTCTGTTACTCTAAAAAAGAATCAAATAAACACTATTTTATACCGTTCACATTAAACTTATCAAGCTAAAATGAATAAAAAAACTACTACAAATAAACATGCGTACATATGAGTAGAGACAACATAATGCTCTCATATGAATCATTACAGAAGAGAAGTCATTACAGTTAATAAAATACTATATATATTGTTATAGAAAATTTAGAATTTTACCTGAATGTTATGTATTGAAAATAAATAGAAGGATGTTGCATTGATAAATGCAACACTATACACTATACTATATAGATTATCTAAACATAACTTTCATTTTTTTTTTCAAATTAATGATTGTAACAACATGTCAATCTCAACCTAGTGTTGGTTTAATTAAGATGAAATGGAAATAAACTATGCTATTTTAGGTTATCTAACGCACACTCCTTAAGAGGTCGGCAACGCATTTGCGGTTCCTCTGGTGTTGCGGATGTTCATGGGTGGTAGTGATCGCTCATTTGTACGTCTGCTAGCTCGTTTCCACCTTCTATAAAAAAAAAAGTATTTTGTCGAAATTACATTTTTTATTTTACTTTATTGTATTTAATGAATTAAATTATAAATTCTTTAAATATGTAACTGTAGTTTTTGGTAAAGTGTCTGCTACTATATTTAGGAATGAGGGTGTGGTGTAATAATGATTATTGTCTTATTATAGCTTTAACTCTACAATCATAAGACCATGTAACTGTTACAACTATTATATACCAACTCTAGGATAAACTTTAATCTTGTTCCCACCAGCATCACATCAAATAATTTTGTTTGACATTTCGTTTACGCCAGGACGCCAACAACATAAAATAGACTTAAGGCGTCACCGTAACATAACATTTTTAACAGCTAAAGGAATTATTGTTCACGGTAGAATTGTTTTTAATAAAGAGTATTAATTGTATTTTAAGATTGATGTCAATTTTTTCATTTTATATTAATGCATTTTTAAATAATCCTGTTCTGGGTTTAAAAAAGCAACATTACATTAATTAAGGTCACATATATTAACAAAGCAGTTTCGAACTACTTATTTCTATGTTACAAAAAAAATCTATAAAGATTTGACAATTTCGAAAAACCTAACCTCGCAAGTTTTAGATGGCAGCACTGCGTACCGCTCGACTGCGCTTGTATATCCTTGTTGTTTAAAGTTTTTGTCTCTTTCTCACGTAAGGGTTTTTCCATATTACTCCGCTCCTAAGTTTCATAGCGTGATGTTAAATAGAATGTTGCATGTCGTATTCGTAAGGCTTCTTGCTGAAGTGAGATCGTTCATGGAGATCGCCAGCAACATCAAGTACTTGCCATTTTAACCAAAAATATTATATAAACTATTGCCTCAGAAATGCACCGTCAAGCCTCACTTATGTAATTATGTTGAGCTATAATTTGACAAAGGAATTTGCATTTCCGATAACTTGGAAGTAATGAGTCTTTTTAAACTATTGATCGGGCCTATCATGCGTTCAATCAAATTATGTATCGACTGTCTTGTAAGTTTGCCATGTCAGTAATATTTAATGTATTGAACATGACCGTATGCTTTTGATATCCACGCTCCCATTATTACCTTATTTATTTATATTTTTTTTTCATTTTATAACTACCGTGCGGTTTCGTACTTTTACTTATGATGTAGCGTCAGAAAAAATAACGAATTTAAGAGTTTTAGAAATCGAGCGGTTAACTAACCGGTACTAAACAAACATTTCACTGTAAGATTTGGTACTTGATTCCCATTTTTCTATAAATCGTCTAAGACCTTATATCTAGGATAACTACACGGCCTTCAATGGCGCAGAGTTAGGTTTTCTCTATTTTCAGGACTTACCATCAACTTCTGAGGAAGTTACAGCGATACCTTTGATTACGAGAAACAGCTTGTATGGCCTACGTCCAGCAGCGGACTGACACAAGTTGACGAAGATGATACAAGTACCGTGTGATGAGACGATTGAGGAAAGATGATGTTAACAAAAAATAAAATATACTGACCGTAGCTTAATGCTTCAAACTGCTCCATGTTACCTGCATTTGTAATTGTTATTACCGTACTGCTAATTAATAGTAAGAGTCTCAAGATCGCCGACCCTGTTTAATTCTACCTCAGCTCCCGCTGTCTCGCGCCGCATTTTATAGTTAAATGCAACATTTTATAGTTAAAGTACAATGTACCGCTTAAAGTGATTGTCCGTCTCAATAATTTCATGCTCGAAAATATTAGATAACTACATAGAATTGTGACAAAACGGAATCCTAAAAAGGACAGCACTCATAAATTATTACTTGTGCCCAAATATTGGTGTTGGATGGCGTGTTTGTTTTTGAAAACCGGACGCATCGAATCTACGGCCTACTATTTAAATGCATCCTCAAACAAAGGGCAACAGAGAGGCGCGGAGTAAAGGGAGCCTCGCCACCTCTACTACTATGTATTGTGCCTAATTGAAACAGAGAAAAGATCGACGGACCATTTTTGGTATTTTTATCCTGTTAAAATTATCCGATTTAATTTCAATTTAATATAGACGTAGTAATAACGTAATAATGTATGATTCAATAATTAATGTTCACAAAATTAATTTAATTAAATTATGTTTAATTTTAAGCGGTAACATCCGCAAAAACAATGTTATAAGAACGTTAAACATCTCAGTTCCTTTTTGCGTGAGCCTTGGAAGCCACTCGAAAAGTCAATAATTTTCAATATTTTTTTTATTTATTTAAGCTTTGATCAATATTCAAATTATATACGTAACATGAAAACATAACAAAATAAAAGGTAATATTATTCAAACGGTTCTAGAATTGTACATCAGAAATTTGTACATTGGGGTAGTTATTTGGTAAATTTTATAATTTGTAATGTATTTTCCATTTTAAGACGCTTCATATTTTAGAGACCTTGTCAATTTCTAAATTTACTGTTTTGTTAAAAAAGCATTACGTTTATTACGTTTCACATAAAATTAACCTTGGTTAAATTAAGGCGTAGAATTAGTACAATATTATAAAAAATAATGTGTACAATAAGGTTAACCTTGAAAAACAATAGTCCTTATAAACGGTGTCAAAGAGAAGAGTCGTAAGGGTCAAGAATGTTCGGTCGCAGTATCGGCGGTACGAACGGCCTAACCCTTAGGTTTACTTATTATATTAAGATAAATATTTCTCATGGGCATGTGAAACTGCTTTATGGTTTGAGAATATCACTTTTAAATCGTACTGTGTTGTTCGAGCCTCGAATGTTTTTACAACAATTAGACGCATTTTACCAACCCTTATTGTAACCTACGCTCAAGTTAGTATTGATGGAAAGTCAATACACGGTGTGCAGCAACGGTTGTTCCCTTTGTCTGTTGTGTTTCTTTCGGGTTTGCTTGTTAAAAATCTTGGTGGACTACTTTATTTTTGGGGGGCAAATAGACTACCTAAGCCGAGAGTTAAAGAGAAATGCCAACATTGTGCTGGGGGCAAGTTCGGAGCGCGCGGTCGGTGGTCGAGAAAACTTGCCACCTAATTTGTTTACGGGCTTTGTGGCCGGCGAGACATAAGGGGAGATTAAGAGCTGTGCCGTACATGGGGCGTGAGCGTCTTTAAGACGCGTTAGCTTCGGGCCTTATGTCCCTTAATCGCTGCTTCCGCTCCTCGTTTGCTCTCCGACAAACGATTGTATGCAGCCACAACTACTTTAGCACTTTTCTCTTTGGTATCTAGGAACTTTCATAAGAAATAAATAGTGATAATTATCATACTTTTCAAATAAATCTAATCGTATAATTGTTTTCTGAAATGATAAAGAACGCATTAGTGAAAAAGTTTTGAAAGTAAAGAAAAATAAATTTTTAATCAGTTATGTACATTTCTGAAATTGTATTATTAAAGATGTAAAAAGCTTCTCTCACGTATAAAAACTCAACTCAAAACTCACGTATAAAAGTTTTAATTTATTCATAATATAGGGAAGTGTAAAAAAAATTCTAGTTAACAATAATGTTGCAAATGTGCGAATTTCGGGACAATCTGTGGGATTAGAGTCGGGAAAAGGGGCGCGGGGTCCGGCAGTAGCACCCGCGAACCCTGCCTCGCAACAATATCCACTTTGAAGTAAATAAAATTGAAACAAAGCCGGGCTTCAGAGAGTTTAATATCGCGGCTTCGCGGCATCGGAACCGCGGCCGCGCGACCCGCAACGTAGCGAATATAATAATACTCCGACAACTTTTCTCATTTTAATGTTGTGTTCGCCGGCAAAGTTTAAATATAAAAATATAATGATGCGGCACGCATTAGTGAGTCATTGAGTGCGTGCGTTCGCCCCGCCGACCAACTTTCAGCCCTCGAGTCGCGAATATAGAAGTTAAAACAAATGGAAAATAAACTTTGGGAATAAAATAAAAATAACCCCGTTGGCGGCGAGGGTGGCGGCCCTCCCCAATAAAAATATAATAACTTTCTTTTTATTCGACGTAATGTTTGCGACGTACTGTTCTAATGGCGCAGCCGCCTCGCTCGCACCGCGCACGCCGCATGGGGTGCCCGTGCGCGCGGGCTCCGCGTCCTCGCCTGGCGCACGATGCATCGCATCGCGCCTCTTGTCCTTCACTAGGGTGAACAGCGCTCACACAATGCCACAGACCGCCACCTCTATAACTGGATACTAAGTAAAAATGCGAATCGTTTTAAGATTTTATTTAATTCAAATAACATTATCATCATATCTTACTGAAATTGGTATTCTCCTATCAACTCTGCCAGATCTGTTGGCCACATCATTTATTATACCAACAACATCAAAGCACACAAATCTCACATCTAATTACTAAAAGTACTACTTTTCAGTACAACAGAGAAGTATTACTTTTGGTTAATTCTATTTGTTATTACAGTACATTGCGAACTAAAAAAAAACAATAGTTTAACAAAACAATTTACTTCTACGTACTTCTGAATAATGTATGTTTCTAAAGGTGTTCGAATTATTAAAATTAGAATAGTAACAGAATTTAACCGTCACAAAAAAAATCTTATGTTTAATATTGTTATAATAATAATTTCATATGCGTTTTTCGGGGTTACCAAGAAATTTTAAATTTGGAGCATCTTTGCTTTAAATTTTTTGCGTAAATTCACTTTTCCTTTTTTCGTTTAAGTAATAATTTAGTCGTACCGACAAAACGAATACGCGAGTCGCCGAAAAGTCATCAGTAATAACCCAAATTCTACATTAACCGTTCTTTTTTTGTTGAAAAGGCAAATTATTCTTTAATATCTATCATTGTAACAAATGAGGACTATTACAAGGCTACAAACAAAAATCCCTTTTAAAACATCGATATAAGGTTTATAATGGGTTTAACATAAAATTATGATCGCATAGAGTCTGCGTTTACGTATAACTCTGTGATAATAAGACAAGTAAAGTTTTTGTAAGTTTTTTTTTATAATAGCAAATTTTTATAAAAACAAAAACGATTTTTATGTACAAATAATTGTGGTGTGATATGCAATCAAGAAATATCAAAACCTTACCATATTAAACAAAATAAATGAAGAAATATAATACCATCTGTTATATTGTTTACAATTAAATTTGAACGAGAACCCATGCGCATATTTCATATTTAGTGGCTATTCAAGGTGACAATGTAAAAAATCTATACCAAAATTAAAAATGTGAAGTTTACTCAATGTCATTAGAATTCATTGTTTTTTCAAAAATAATACTTACACTCTGTGTTATAAAGATGTTTTTAGATCGTTGTTGAAACGATGCGCGGACGCAGCGTGATCACAATAGAACAGAACGAAACGAAAAATCTGTTCACAATAACATCTTGTGTTTGAACTGCCCGTCTGTTTGTTTAGTTGGAAACTAAAAAATTCACCGACACAATGTCTCTGGCTATATTTACGCGTACATATAAAATATTTCTGACGTTTCTTCAACGTATAAAAACGCCGTGTGACTTGTGTCCAACTAAGAGTTGGGAAGCCGCGATTATAATGGTCTATATTATTTAACGTCTTATTGGAAGTACAACGTATGGTATAGAAAACATATGTAAATATAAACGTGTATTTATTAATAAAATCTATCTACTGTTCATTGGCAAAACTTACATAGGTACTATACTTAATATAATTTACTTTGAAAAATCAACTGCGTTCCAAGCGGGCCCCTTGTTACTCCGCACGCTGAAACAAAAAATCATTTAACATATTATATTTTTATCCAATCGCACTTATGTTTATTTATTACAATTTTAATCAATTTCGTGATGGAATGTGCTCTTCATAATAGCTCGAAGTGGAATTTCTTTATTTTTGTAGTTAATAAAATATTTTTAAAAGCGATAAAACATAAAGTATAATATGCAATAGTAGATATGTGTTACATTCATTATATTGACCGACAGGTCGGCGCGGTTGGTAAGATGCTTGCCTTTCACGCCGCAGGTTGTCGATTCGATTCCCACCCGGGACAAATATTTGTGTGCATGAATATGTCTGTTTGTCTTGTGTCTGGATGTAAAGACCACCGGAGGAAGAGCAGCAGCGTTCTTTTCTTAGTACGGCGAAACATACTGCGATCGCCAACCGCCTGCCAAGCACTGCGATTATGGCACATTCTCCACATGATGCTTGCGATCAATGGGGGAGGGATGGATGGTTACATTCTGTTCCCAATAGCAGGCTTTAAAAATATGTATGTATATTTATTAAGTATGCATGAAGAGTATGCAATAAGTAGGTGTTTCGGTGTTTTTACTTTCTCTTTACGCAACGTCATAAGATAAATATAAGAAACATGTTTCAAAGTTCATGATCGTACTCTATAATTTTTTTAATTTCCTTTAAGATTTTTTTACGCAGTTGTTCTGTGAGTCATGACTATAATAAACAACAAGAGCGTCGGTAATTTAGTTAACACATCTAGCGAATATAGTGATGCTTATTGCGTAGTACAGAATTATTATTTTTTTTAGTTTAGTAGACTAGAGTCTTAGAGAAGCATATTAAACATTACGATAATCGAATATTTTTTTTAAATCTCATATATACGTAAATCCCAGAATTTTGTAATATTTATAATAATAAAAAAATCAATAAAATGTTTCGATACGTTAATTGAAACGGCCTAGCGATCAATTGGCACACCAGGAATCCCAGCTACATAAAAATTATTTGCTTAAAAACAAAAACAAAGAACGATTGTTTTATGTCGATGTTACGATTTTATTTAAATATTAGAGCTAATTTTGTTAAAATATGATAAAAACGACCTTAGATCTAACGTTAAATTTCATCATTTTCATTTATCACTTTCCATTGTTCTTTGAGTTAATCTTCGTTTCACGCACGTCCACCGACACTCGAAGTTCATCTATTAAAGATCTTTTTAAAAAACAGTACCCGTAGTCATCAGGATAAGTTGACAATAATATGGTTCAATGTCTTCCCTAGAGGCCTCGGGATGGACTGCTGACATTGTGCGTTTTAACATTATTCCGTATAAATAAAACATTATCGCCTGCATCTCATAATGTGAATTTGATATTGAAAGTTTTATGCATTTGTAACGCATCCGGCTCTTTGTATGTACATATGTTATCTGAAGCTTGTAATGCGTCATGGCAATACAAAGACATATGTCAGTTTACAATTTCGCAACATCGATATGTTTAAGTAGTCCAAATTGTTGCTTTGTCATGAATTCGTTTAGTTCATGCGCCTTGTAACATCAAGGTTTTGACATCTCAGCTTTAATGTTAGGCGTAACCTAATTAATACAGATTATGCGCGTTTTCTCTCTTCGCAATCTTTTGCTTATTGTGATTTTGTAAATACTTGTGTCCACCGGTTGTTCATTTTACTCATGCTATAAAAACATGTCATCACAAGTGTAAAATGTTAAATATTACTATGATAAATATTAAATTTAATAGAAACATGCCGTAGACGTGGCCGAAATAAATTCGTCTTGGGACATTCCTACCGACGTTGCTTCACAATTTCGCATTGAAATTATCATCGCTTCTTCATGCCTTGATCCTTTTAATAACCTAAGAATTCCTAATTATCTATTAAGTTTCTAATAGGCTAAAAGTTGCAAAATATTAGAAAAATCATGTTTTCAACTGGTAACTCTAGAAAAATATAGTATACTCGTATTTTCAGTTAAATGACTTGAGAATGAGGAATGTGTCGTGGCAGCCGCCTTATACCCTTCATGCCCAATGTTTGCATAAGCCGCATTGTTTTTACAGTCCACGGTTGATCGGCTACTATTTGCTTTTTCCTATTCTTTAAAATAAATTTACCTACTGGAGTTTTTTTTCAATGGCGTGGCTTCGAAAAATTTGATGCATATTAATAAACTTTATAGTTTCAAAGTTATTATTTTTGCTTTTATAATTATTTTTTTAGTCATGAAATTTTATGTATCCAATCTAGAAATTATTAGCGGACTTAAAATATTTCTCATTCCTGTTTAGAATAATTAGAATGTAGATAAAAAAAATCATATGTAAATGTATTATAGAAGATAGTTTGTAATAAAACATAATTACGTGTCCATCAAAAAAAAAACCGACTCCGTCTTTCCTTTCGTTACACAGGTCATTTTAGGAGTGGAGACGTCTCAGATACATATGTATTAGTATTAGTGACTAAATTTCTTACAACATGATGGTCTCGAACACAAGTTCCAACTGGCTTAGGAAATTAAAATAAAAGC
>DWLR01005821.1:0-10598 GCA_018246295.1 Papilio alexanor hazarajatica
TGTCTTGGGTGGGAATCGAACCCACGACCTGCGGCGCGAGAGGCAAGTGTCTTGCCACTGCGCCAACCGGTCAGTCATTATCTCCACATGATCTGTATTCATGACTTTCTCTCGTAACGTCTTCTTACGCTATGTGCGATCGATATTTTAGCTAGATAATACAATGAATACTTAATTAATTAAGGAAATGTTACTTGTAATATTTTTATTATTTGATGTCAGTGTTAAATACGTGTTCGTTTTGCTGACGTTATTCAACGGCACGTCGAATGCTTGCCGACCTGCCGACTGACAAATCCAGCGCAGTGACTAGCCGCCGTAAGACCGACATTGCCGACGCCGGCGTAAGACGTACTTTGCCAACACCGCATTCGGCAATCGATGGTGGGTCGGTGCAACATTTTTTAAATTGCCGACGGCTTTCCCCGTTTGTTAGCAATTTGCTGACTTATTTTATTTTAATGAAGCCGGGATGCACACTGGGAGGGGCATCCAGCAATGCATCTGTTTGATAAAATTTGTTCCGTTTTATGAGGTAAGTAATTGAGAATAATTTTACTAAAGAATTCTGGCATTAGTTTATGGTTACTTATTCCTAATATATATTTTCTATTATTAACCTTCATTATAATTGTAACTAGAACACTCACGCCTGTAACCCAGAGGGGTAGGCAAAAATTACGTATTTCTATTTGACGACATCCTGGCACACTCGCATCTTCCACACCCATCTATCCATACAAAATATGTAAAAAGAAGAAACTTTTTTATTTGTGTTTTAATTAATTTATTATAAATTATAATCGATTATGCACGTAAATATTATTTCTCAATTATGGAATTTTCGTAAATATGTCCGAGACAATTCTTAATTTTTCAATTATGTAAATGTGAACGATGTCAGATTTCAAAAACTAATTAATTAAATTGACAGATTAAAAAAAATAATTTACAAAAGAATTAATGTTATTTAGAATGTAAAATATTGATGGCATATTCATGCATTGTAAACAATAGCAACAAGTATTTACATAATGCTTTTGCTATTTTATTTGTACAGGCGCTGTTAGCCAATATTCAATTCCAACTGGAAATTCCAATTGTTTGAATAAACAAACAAACAATCGAACATTCGAATACTATGTTATATTCGTGTGTTTTTATAAAAATATTATGAATGAAAAAATGCTTTGATCGATGAGCTAAAATAAGAGCAAATACTAGCAAAATTATGAATTGTCGTCAACCGGTCCAATAATAGTGATGGTAAAGAAAGGACGCTCTAAAAATTATTAGCTTTTTTTTAGGAAAGTTCCCGTTTTTACAGGAAAGACACATATATATATATCTAAATTTACAAAACCGTACCTAAATATAAAACTTTATACAAATCGTTAGAGCCGTTCCCGAGATAGCCGATTGGTTTAAACAATAATTATATCGCTCTTTGATATCTAATATCAAAACATGTCTTTTTTAATAACAGGTGACAAACGAGATAGATCACTTATTCGTATACCAACTTCTAAACTCGTCACACTGTTAAATGTTACATAAAACAAATGTTTTACTCATAACGTTTCTGTAATTAAATTATAAAATGGATACACATGTACATATTGCTCGCATACTCATATTGACGCGGCCATCAAATAACGCTTCGGCTTTACGTTCAATTATTTTATACAAAAACTTAGTACATGTTTGTGAAACAAAGCCCGCGGTATTTGATCAAAGTCCGCGTGCATACAGCCGTATTTTTAACCAATTTTATATGTTTACCTATGAAAAGCAGGGCTGTCACCTGTTACAATTGATAGTATCATCTTAAGATATGATACGGTGTGCTCCTGGTAATATCGACTACTTCCAGTCATTGCTATTTGTGATAATTAGGCTATGTAGAATTCTTCCACAAAAGTTTATGTACGTACTCATATGTACATAAACGTTTGTTTCAAATCGTCGACTCGCTATAACCGCTACACATCTAAATCTCTAATCGACTCAACCAGGAAATGTATGTCTTTCTACTACATAAAATCATTGTAGTGGTCAGATCATTGATTGTCACGTGACATTTGATAGTGAAAACTCATAGCGAATTGTAAATCATAGTAATTTCGCTATAGCAAAATCAGCTTCGTCAACAAAAACTCATGAATCGATTTTTTTTTGTGCGAAGTTTTGCATACTTATAAGCCAATTGGATATATTGTAAGCGCCGTATCGTGGTTTAAAGTTGACTGTACCAATATGACTATAGACAATATAATTTCCCGAAACCGATTGGCGTTTCCTCAGGTTAGCGCGTTCAAGTAAACAATTTTAAACCGCTTTATTGCGTTAGTATAGATAATGCCATTGAAACTGTTTTTATCAAGATGTTGAAACGCGAGGATGGTCACATTTTATGCAATATACTGAATCTCGATAACAGAATATCGTCAGTGGCAACCCTGAGCAAGAGCAGCAGAAGTGGCAGGGTTGGCGACCGCGCTTATTTATTATTTATCGTAGCCTCGGTCACGCTACCACTTTTTACACTAACTATTTACGTGTGTTAACTATGTGGATAACCTTTTAGGTATACCGCTACACAGTTTAAGTTTTAAACTTTAAAATTGTAACGAAGTTAAGTCGTGAGTTAAAGACGGAATTGAATACCAGCTTTGATTTTGATTTGTGTGACGAAATATTGTATGTACTTTTGTTAATATTATTATTACAGAATTGTGTCGGAGTGTTGTAATTTTGTAACATTTAGCATATTATTGACGATAGTTGCAATAGGCCGGCTCGATCAAGGATTTGTCATATTGTGGAATACTTTGAAGTACGTTTATCTGATCAAAGTGTGGAACGCATTTGCACTTTTTTTGGTGGTTGTTCACGTTTTAGTTACAATATGCGATTAATATTAAGTGCTCGATCATGATGATTATAAATCTATATCATGAAAAGTATAAGGCTTCAATTCTTAAAAAGCGTAATTCAATCTAATGAGTTGTTGTCATATTATCTTGTAGTTAAGACGAGATTCTGTTTCATTAGACTTCGATAAGGAAGTCAATCTTTAAATTTGCATAACAAATTGAATCGGTAAAGCTATATTTGGAACCGATACGCGAAGTCGATTGCCAGACGACATTCGAGATATGCTAAAGAGCACACGCAAATGTTTGCTCAAACACGTGTAATCGCCGCTATTAGTTTTTTTTTTGGAAGCATAGCCTTTAGTAATTTGCAATGAATAAGGCGTAATTACGTTGAACGAATACAACGCTGGGAGCATGTACGGCAAATATTTGCGTCCAATGGGTCTCGCAACAAACGGCATAAAAACTGCCGAAGCCGTGGCACGTTCACTAAAATGAGTAATGCGGAACGTGTTTCGGGTTTTGAATTGTTAAGAGCCTTTTACAATGTACGATACATTTCATTTTATTTCGTTTTATATTGTTATCATTAAATCTCTAGTTGCGTAGAATCTCAAACAGCATAAAATTTGAATGAAATAAATGGCAGGCGGAAATTAAGTAATCCATTAATTCGATTTAACAGCAGCTAATTCATGAAGGAACCGGATTGAAAGAGGAGAGAGTATAATAACCTCAAGAAATTTCGTAGTGAAATACGGCAATTTGAATTTCCACATGTCATTTACCCAATGAGATGTGAGAGTTTATTCGTTTTCTTTTCGCTCATACTTTCCTTTTTTTTTACCCTGGCCCTAGATTATAAAATAAACCGTTTCTTTACTTCGTTTACTTATATAAAATATAATATTTTCACGACACATCTAGTGTGTAGAGTCCACGGCAAGAACATTAGAAGCATGTGTCGCGAGTGCAGCCGCACGCAAGCGCCTGATTGATTCGGGACACGATTCGGACGCGCCCGTCTGCTGGTGGCGGCTACGTTTTTATTTAAAACATCACAAAATACGTCATAACCTTTCCTAAGTTGCAGGTTATTTATGGGTTAACCTGGCTTTTTGCCTTGTCAATTTTAGTAAACAGAGAGAAAATGGTTCACCTAATGTTAAATCGTAGGCCCTTCCTTCCTTTCCCTTTCTAATACGGTAAGGATAGGAAGGGAAGAGGATTTGACGGAGGAGGGATGGATAGAAAAAGAAAACATCGTTTTGTTTGTTTATCCCCTCCTCTGTTCATACAAGGCAGGCAATGCAACTGCAACACATTAGCTTATTGCAGATATCTATACAGGACAGCGATCACTTAATATGAGGTGAACGCCTTGCTCGTTTGCCACCTCCTTCACTCCACAGTAATAGAAGAACACTGCTAGCTATGCTGCCTTTATTTAGTGAGGGTGGAAGGACGAGGAAAAAGAAGACGTAGAGGAAATGGGAGGTATCCTGCATCTTATAAATTAGTCATCAGGTTTTTGTCACATCTTTTTTATTTGATTATCTGTTGCCCGCATACTAGCTCGCTTAAAATGTTCAACTAAATTACGAAAAATGTCCAAATGAAACAAAATAGAATGCGATATTATGATCGCGAGCCAGAATTTAAGACTCATCATAAAACAGACAAAAACCGCAGCGCGAGGTAAAGAGGATTCCATTGAGCACCTTCCAGCCGGCTGGAGTGGGCTTACTCGACGCATACATAGTTCTATCAAATGCACCCATCACACAGAACTTTCAATACTGGTATGGCGAAGCTGTCAGCGATCATCACATAACCACAGTGTCTCATGCTATTGTCAGCTCTTTCTGCACAGTATAAGGAATATTTTCGCATACAAAGTAGATAGTGCATAATGCAACATTGCCGTTCACTGTATACTATATCGCAGACATAAGAGGATTATAATATTGAGCTCGGCTGCCAACTAAGTCTGCGAAAGCAAAATTGTAAGACGAAATTGTTTAATAAACATTTCGCTAAAACCGAATTTGTTCTCTCGTTGTTTGTGGTGGGGATTTATAATGCTTTTAAAATATTTTCTCTATATTAATTATTAGCACTTTGTCGCGAAATTATCTATGCAACACGTGTGATTTAATTACTTTTCCCTCCCCCCAATCTATATCACGGATCCGTCACTGGTTCCCAAGGCCTTCATTGCTACATTTCTCTTCATGAGATCCCCTGCTGTGTTGTGTGTTCATTAAAACAAATTCCACTTCAACCTTCGTGCTCACTTGTTACCGCTGTTTTCTTTCACTCTATAACGTGTGTTAACAACACTTTTGTTCAGACTAACCGGATTACCTCACGTAGCCAGCTAACGTGTCACCTGCCGCTCTCAGAGTTTAATTTGTAAGCTTCCGCTTAACAACGCCAACCACTTGTTTTAAAATGTTAAACACGAACTTTGCTAAGTTCACTGTTTAATTTTAAATAGCCAAAAGCGTGTCAGCTGTGCTTATGTATGTAATTTCGAAAAAGTATTTATGTATTTATGTAAAAAATTCTGATCTTTCACTTTCGATTCTTTTTATAGTTGTAATATAATTATTATTAGTTAGAAATAATTATTATAGTCAGACCGGTTGGCGCAGTGGCAAGATGCTTGCCTTTCATACCGCAGGTCGTGAGTTCGATTCCCACACAGGACAAACATTTGTGCATGAACATGTCTGTTTGTCTTGTGTTTGGATGTAAGACTACTGGAGGACGAGCAGCAGCGTTCTTTTCTTAGTACGGTAGAATATACTGCGATCGCCAATCTGCCTGCCAAGCGTGGCGATTATGGCATATTTCCACCCAATGATGTAATCAATGGGGGAGGCCTATGTCCAGTAGTGGACGATCATAAACTGCATTGAATAGATGTAGATGGAATAAAATTATTACGTCATTTAATTAGAGTTTTATTAATGAAATAATTTTTAAAACTGGATCGGAAAAAAATAATCAGAATTTGTCCCTTTGTAACATTTTTCGAGGAAAGGAAGTTAATTATGTTTTAAAAGATATTGTAAGGATGCAGTAAATCCTGAAATGTTATTTTTTATAACATTTGCGTTAGCTGCCTAGAACATAGCCAATTTTTCGTAAAAAATGTATAATGGTAAATGACAATAACTGATATTGACATTAAGGGAATAAGAAGATATTCTTTGTAGCTTTGTTAAGAAGTTAAAACTTTGTAAATATAAGTAATTATCCAAAAAAAATAGTGTTCACACAGAGTTATTATTTATTTATTGTGCCAAAGTTTATGAGCATGTTGTTTTTAAAATTGTTTTTCTTTTTTACAATCTAAACTACTTAATAAAAATACATAGAAGCATACATATATGCATATGTATAAATTCTGTTTCAAGAATATACGTTTTTCATCACCTTTTAATGTGAGTTAAAGGAACTTTCAAAATATTTTTTTTAGTTTAGAATAAAATTAATCGTTTCATTTCACACACTTTAATTTTCCTACATAAATTTCTTCTATTTGACACGTTGGCTACTACCTCGATAAATTCGTAGATACACGCAATAAAATGTATTTTAAAAACACTCCGACGAATAATAAACTGTATCAACGAGTGATGTACAGTCGAGTCCCTTGGCGGTATTCCACTTACAAAAAAATTGCAACAAGCTTAACTCCGCCTCCTTCTTACAAATAACCAATTAGGGTGCCATCGATGATTTGACAAAATAAAGTAGAATCTGTGGCGTACTCCTGCACACTACCCCTGACTATTGTTATCACCGCTGTCTTTGTTTTCTGCTCGGGAAGTTTTATGATCTCTGCTCTCTTTAATACTCTATTGTTACAACATTGACCGACCTTTTTTGTCCTAACAGATTTAAAAGTGGCATCCTATTGGTTATTGTTTCTCCGTCAACGTCTCAAGGCGTATGAAACGTTCGAACAATTATCTCTTTTAAAGTGGAATACCGCCAAGGAACTTGACTGTACATAATTAATGAGTTGATGAAATTTTTTTCTTTAATTAAATGTTATTATCACATATTAATGTTAAACTTGCCACAGAGTAATCAATAAATAAATGTCTTGTAAACATACGAATGTTTGCAGGCAGTGGTTATCTTTTTTTATATTAAATCATACTACTATTACGGGCACACAACGATATTGTTAATTAACAATTTGCTAATTTAATTGCAAGCGGTTGAATATCATGTTTGGAGACAGCCAGGCGAACACGAGCGAACTTGTCAGTTTCTCCATTCCACGAACACGTAAGAGGATTAAAGCACAGACTGGGGACTAAGACTGCGCTGAATAACAAATCCACTTTGAAATATTCATTATCGATCCCTTAATCCGAATTCAAAATGTTATTGTCCTGTGTACATCTGACAAAGGAAAATTAAGTAAATCACCGCTGTTTATATAATCTCATTTATTACTTATTGCCCGTGCCAGGTATCTGGTGAATTTTAACATTGAACAGTAGTAATCAATAGCCTATACCATTTTACTTCTGGATAGATTATAATATACTTTCTAATACTAAAGAAACATTAAAACCAGTTTAATGGCTTCATAATTGTCGCATTACAAATAAACAATATTTTTCTCATTTTAATATTAGTGTAGATATAGTAATACTTTAATGAAAATTTTAAATAAATTCCGGCAAAAATATTAACGCGCTCAATTTTTTTGTCCGCAAGTGTACCGCATGCGAGCGTTCTTGTGATAAATACACTTATTTCGTGTTGCAACATGTTTTCTGTTCGAAATAGGGGGACACTTGCCGAGTGAACGTGCAGTGTACGAATGTTTCTTTTTGTTCATCTAATATAACAATAAATTTTTGTGATTGTAGATGGCGAAATCTTCGAGACTGTACTTCACGCGTTGTACGACATTCATTGAATGAGTAACCCAGTGTTATACTACCCAGACTATAATATTTATCAATATACTCCTAATGCAATCGGCAAATAAATTTCGATGTGACACAATTACCAAATTATAAACATTTACTATAAAAAGTTTTTGAAAAATATCCGTAACGTGATTTTCCTGCTAGTCGGCTGTGTCCCACGTGGAACCAAATATTCCGCAATAGTATTAAAATCTGGACTAGCATTCGTCCATTATTTAGAGCCGCGGTACCAAAATCCATATCAACTTAATAATTCATACGAACTTGGCAAGAAGATGGCATTTTTAAGAAGATGAAAAAATAAATCGAGATTTTCAAATGTAAGTTTTACTCGTGTATTGACTGCTGATGTGTCGCTTCTTATTAGTCGAAGTTAACATCTCGCAAACAGTGAAACTTTCGGTATGCCACAAAAGCAAATCCGAGTACCATTTTACGAACGCTTTTCATAATGTCATTTCTTGTATCGTATTGTTAACACTTTAAGAAATTAATGTTCGATTGAAACATTATTTCATTAAAAAGGCAAATAAATTTTAGCAAAACAAATATCACTAAGTGACACGACCACTATCCATCACGTATAAGATCAAAGTGCGGTTTAATACGGCTTACTGATTATTTTCATTTCACCTTTGATTTAGTGAGGTGACACTTGGTCGTTTATTATTTTACTTTCATTTACGGAAAACGGGTGACAAGTTGAATTATTTTCGCGATCGATTAACTCCCGCATGTAGGTCGAGGGGAATTTTCTTTTTGCCTTCTTAATTGAATCATATAACGACTAAAGCTGATAATGAATATTTATGAAAAATGTTGGATATTCTTGTTTTTGTCATGACCATTTGTAATTTCATGGACGTACATTTGAATAAAATACAGCTTTTGTATCTTCACATTTTTAACATCTCGTTTTGTATTGTGTTGCCTTGATACTTCACGTTTATATGCTATACGTATATACTATCTATGTATAAGGTATATAAACAGATAGCAGGTAAATTCTATGCAGATACACTGTGATGTCACGGGTACATTTCGGTGCATTGCGTTTTGCACGCAACTTTAGTTTAGGAAGACGAGACATTGACCAAAATTGATTCATAGAGAATTATGGTGTTGCGCAATGATTTTTAATAAAAATACAAAATATCACTATCCGAGAAAATAAGGCACTCATGTATGTTCAAAAGTTCTCTCTCATTCCAACTATTACTTATCTACTTTTTTCAAAATATATTGTTGTGGATCTCTATGATAGCTACTCTTCCTAATATTAGGAATCACTTCTGTGTTTGTTTGTTCTCCTTCTCCTTCAAAACATATACACTGCATAATATCCACCATAATTTGTTTATTAGAAAAAATACAACAAAGGAGTCATTTTCCAGTAGCCTGTATTGAAAATCATTGAAAAATTAAATGCGTTCTTAAATCTATTCGATTAATTGTTTTATATTCAAGGTCGGTCGGTAAGGTTAAAAATTAAAAGAAAAACCTTTTCAACTTAATAATCTTGTTCCGATTCCAAACAAAATCGGTTCCGCCTTTGATTCGAAAATTACCGTCCAAATCGAAATCAGTGTAATTACCTTAGTTAAAAAAAAAAAAAAAAATACACAGGAAAAATTAAATGTTTCGTACGAAATTGTTTCTTCGAAAAATCAAGCTTTAATTTCACGGTTAGTTGGATGGGTTAAGCGCAGGGAAAAAAGTTTGGGACGTAGGTTAGAAGACAACATTGATGTATTACGAATATACATACGTCTGTGAACTATCTTTAGGAATATTTGAATAAGCTGTTTCTGCACTTTATAGGATTGAATCCACATTTAAAAACTGATACAGTAGTACTCAAACGAACACTTTATGGATGAGAAAAAAGTTCGTGTAATACCTGCCGATTGGTTACTCCTTTTCTTTGTTTTAAGTTAAAATAAAAATGAAACCATATTCAAAAATTTCCTTGTCTCTTTCCAACATCTCATTATATGAAAGATGTTCACTGCACGATATTCGCCTCTCATGACGATCCCTAATAGATTCACCCCTTGCCACACTTATTCTGTAACTTTCCTTGCATCAGGTTAATTCTTCTATCATGCTTTTTTCTTCCCTTTTGCGTTCTCAATTCTCTGATATTAAATTATCAAGGGTAGCCACAAATGTAACGATTTAACCTTTCGCTATAAACCAGCAACAACAAACAGTAAGTAATTTGAATGTAAATATGAATAGATTTTTTTCGTTGGTTACACGTCTAACCATTTTCTTATTTAGTAAAATACAACTATACAAAAAAGCTTTTGTATCACGTAACCTACAAAACAAGGCTAAATACACGAATATATGTAATTAATAAAACAACAATGTGGCAGTCTTTGTTCTCAATTTAAATATACATATTTCGCTGATACGAAGTGCGTGATGCACCTAATGACTCATTACCCGTAGCACGGAGCCACCTGATCTAATAACACATCGATCATTCTTCACGCCACGACTTGTCTACTGTACTGTCGCCACAAAAAATATAATGTTCATCTTATTAATATTTGTTTTAAATTCTCGACACTTTCTGTGCGATGCATGCCGACTACACGGGTGTTATACAGATAAAGTTCGTAATATTATTCCAACTTTATAAAGCGCAAGTTCGGCCTCACATGGAATATTGCTCGCATCTCTGGGCTGGAGCTCCACAATACCAGCTTCTTCCATTTGACCGCATACAACGAAGAGCAACTCGAAT
>DWLR01005822.1:0-10598 GCA_018246295.1 Papilio alexanor hazarajatica
TTTTCCGGAATTTGGACAACTTCTTAGAAGGAAAAAAATTCAACTCCGATGCGGCAGTCCAAACCGCCTTCAAAGAGATTATTGATTCTCGCCACGATGGTTTAGTAAAGGGATCAATGAAGTACATATAAGATGGTAAAAGTGCATAGATAACAACGATGCATACTTTGATTAATTAAATATGTTTTATAAAAAAAATTGACTTTATATTCCTCCCATACAAAACGCCAATTTCATATGTGAGCACCTAATATATTGTATAAGTATATTCCCGAGGGGGGTTGGCGTCAGGCAGGCGGCCGGCCGTAAAACTATAGCCAAAACAGTATGGACTACAGTAGAGTCCAGGATGTATGGAAAAGTAGTACATACTGTACATCATCTCCTTGCCCTTTTCCCCTACGCGAGTGGGAAAAGGGCAAGGAGATGATGATGATACTATTGTACTATGAACACGTGCAAAGATTTTTATTTAAATTTTTATTACATCCAGAAAACAATGTTGTACTTAGTTTTGTGGTAACTGACAGACAGTACCCACAAAGACTATCTAAACGACAACCTTTAACTATTGCACATTGTAGTTTTGAGAGAAGAGGGTTGCTTCGAGTTCTAAAGGGAATGTCTTTGTGTATTGGTTTTCGATAGTGTTGTCCAAGTGATAGTTCTGCAGTGTATCGATTATTGTCGAAAATGTCAATAAAAATATTTGAGCAATGCGATAAAAATATTACTTTCCTGTTTTATTACTTATTTGTTTTGCATATTCAATAGCCAATAGATTGAAAGTTTTCATTTCTATATGTCAAATGTAGAAGATTAGCATGCATTCAAAATTCAACACCAATCAAGGCCTCGTGATTTAAAACTTAAAATTATAAAAACATTTAAGACTGTATACTATAGCTTTATTTATGACAAGTGTCGTTTATAACGACTTACGACCTATGTGACAGGAGTTCCAAAGATAATTCGATTTATCTCTATCTTAGCTAACATCTAGTTTAACGACCAGAGATTGTTTTTTTCGTATTTACATTTATAAGTCTTTCTTAAACATCTACAAGTGATTCTCGAATAGTTTGAATTTAATTTTCCATTTAGTGTAATCTGAAGCTCTACAAAGCTATAGCGGTAGTGCTATGCTCTACGCTACATGCGGCTACGAAGGTTCTCGGCACAACAGCTTACGGGCAGCTGCTGTGTTTCGTTGGTGTGTGTGTGCATTTCGAGTGCATTTCAAGTATACGAAAGTTGGCCTTTGAAAAAAAACTGCATTTAGCGAACCGCACAGGCTTGAGCCAGTCAAAGTCGAACGCCGGGAGCGTGTTAACTTAATTTATCGAACTTTGCACGCTGAAAGTTAAGCGTTCTAAGCGCTTTAACCGGTTTTATACTCGACTGGATATGTTTATTCTGGTATTTAAAACAACTTAAGTTTCTCAGTTTCTAAATTCAGATGCAATCAGTCAGATGCAGTGATCGGGCGCAGGGTAAATGTAAACTCAAGTGTAATTACTTTTACAATTATATTAATTGATACCAACGTAACTGAATACAACAATATAGTTTAAGTCCAAAATAAAGTTGTAAATAAAGTTATCTTTATGAGACAGAATGCACATGTTTTTTTTTACCAAGAACAAGAGAATCATTTTAGTTTTTATAGAACGAAATTGATATTCCGCAGAGGTGGTAGACTAGAGGATTTTCATGCGCATCGCGGGTGTTTCAGTAGAATACTACGCTATCTGTAGATCATAACCTGGTCAAAAGCGAAGTGAATGCAAATTGTGTTATGCTTTACTTTATACATTTTTCTGTCTATCCCCACCTTTGTCTATTAATCATAGGCAACGCATTTGCAATTAGCAAATGCTTGTTACAGATGTCTATGGGTAGCGATCATTTCAGTGACCGCTGCCTCGTTTGCCATCTTCTGTTATAAAGAAAAATTACCAGCAACAAGAAAAAATCAAAACAAGCTTATAAATGTCACGCGACATACAAGAAATGTATACTATTGTCTACAATACCTAAGTGCTGTATGATGATATTCCACATAAACTAATCAATTGATGCAACAAACGCCGCAGCCAGTCTACATACAAAACACATACGACAGACGTGGAAATACAATACATATCCTTAGGAAATTGTTTTGCAATTAAGTAATTTACATTGCAAACATGATGAGATGACAGCCGTGCATTGCGGAGTTATACAGCTTTTAGAGATATGTCTACAACTGGTTAACATATAATTTATTAGTAGAAAAAAAATGATACTGTAATAGTAAATGTAACACTGTATACATAAATCTATTATTTCATATTTAAAACCAGGCGTACACTTACATTTTTCACGGACAGTCTCGTAATAAGTCGAATGCAATTTTTGGAGCGAAATAAAATGCAAAAAGGAGCCCAGTAAATATTCGTAAATTTTTTAAAGGAAGCTTCGTATCATACAGTCGTATGGGGTCGATGGTTGAAAAATGGGGAAAAAATTGTCGCACCAAAAATAAGCCTCTATTTCGTGACACCTGAAGATTAATTTTAGTACTGTGCCTCGAAATCTAAGTTGAATTAACAAAAGAGGAGCCCCTAAAGAAATTCTCTTTGATGCTATAGACTTGTTCTATAGACTTATAAGACTTCATTTCAATGACGGCATCACAGTTTGTATTGTCACTTAATAAGTGAGCGAAAATGTAGTAAAAGTTTTCTTTAGTTTAAATGTTTCTTCAAAACGTGTAGATTATACGCTACATTATTATTAATTCTTCACCAAATTAAACATAATCATATTCACCGTGAGTCATACTAAATGAGTAAATGTAAGCGATCTTTTTCTTCTTCTAATTATTCGTTGCACTCTTTGCAGAGTGGTTGTGGTTATTTAGGTTTGTTTTATTTAGGTGTACGTATATTCATTCTATTTGCTCGCTGGTTACTCCTACGGAGTACAACCAGCAATGAACTGAGCAAAGACTCTATCCGTGCAGCGTTGTAACACTTAGTCACAAAATCTTATTAGTACTTCATTTTACTGTGTTATTATTATTTTTTTTGTGTCTCGCTTGAAAATGGCATTGTGTTTGTTATGTGCTGTGTTGTGTGGACGGATTAAATCAATTATTATTTACATGTATTTTTTATTGGACTTATTTATATATAATATATTTTAAAAAATCTACAAAAGACGGATCATCTAAAATATATTGTATAAAATAGTACGCCACCGGCTGCGAAGTTTCCATGGCTCAAGCAACCAGTGGTCAGGGTCACAGAGTGAGGAATCTTCGTACAATGCGGGCTGTCTCTAAAATTACCACCTTTTGTATCTTATTTTTATTATTATTATTACTTATGAAAAATCTTATCCGTCAGAATGCATTAGATATTTCTTGAGTGTTAATAATATATTTCTCATATGTCACATTTCAGTAGATATGTTTGTGTTTAGTATTTATATGTGTCAAATGTATGTAAGATATGTTTTACATTTGAAATAATTTCATTTAAGGTTTAATTCGTAGCGAAGTCCCGAAAGGATGAGGTAATTCGGATAACATTTAGTCTCTGTCTAACCTCAAAAGAAGAACTGGCGTGAGCGTGCGTGCTGGTGCCGGGCGCGAGTGAAATCGCGTGCAAAGCTTAGTGTGGGAGCGCGGGGCGGTGGCGTAGGTACTGCTGGGTGATTAATGGCGCTCTTTATCAATTATCGTTGTCAGGTGCAACTCGCTTTTTGTGGGGCCGAAGTTTCGGGGGACCTAATGGTGCCTACTTGTGTCTGTTTGTTTATATATAAATAATGATTATATTTCCTGTCATTTACCATTTTTAAATTAGGCTGCTTCTATCAGTTTTATTCAATTCTGTAGAGACGATCGATGAAATTTCGTTACTAACAGTTACAGTAATCCATGGCGTTTATTGTTTTCTAGATTTCTGTTCTATGAAGTATTGATGATTTACCCATAACTTATAAATGAAATAACCAACAATTCTCTCCGTCGATGAAAACAAAAAAAGTAAAAAAGTAAAGTTTAAAATATTTAAATGAATTTAACTGAAGCTGAATTCCTTAAAAAATCTTTTTACATTTCTAGACTTTTCTATTAAAAGGAGAATTTCTATTTCTATTAAAAGAAGTTGCATCGTCAAATTGTAGAAGCGTAAACCCGTCAAATACATTCTATCTGGCAGCATTCAATAAAAGCCGAAGGAACAACGTGTATCTAATTTGATAACGCGCCTAGCGTCGGGGACTTGCGACAGAGGGAGGTGTTCTTGCGAGTTTCGACGGATAATATCGATGTATGGGCCCCGCGGGGATCGCCTACAGCTAATGTCTGTACAGTTTCTTATTTAAGTGAACAAACATATGAATACGCTCTCGTCTGATGGAACTGTGCTTTACGACTCGTGGGTGTTGCCTCGGCAATCGCTCATAAACTTGCTAATTTGAATTGTACGTTGCCAAGATGAATGAATTTCGAGTACATTCAGGATCATAATATGCATAGTTGTGTTAATGATTGTACTGTTGCGTAGATATTTTTGTAGTATATATTTATGATCCGTGGAAATGTCACTTTTTGTACACTTTTTTGTATTCACGCGTTTGCATTTTAAGGGTGGTAATTTTCATTACGTTTTTATACCAACAGTTTTCACATAGGACAAATATTTATAACACAGTCAAATAAAAATTTCGATTTTTAATAAGTCAAGAAACTTATTGTTCAGAAAACTACTTCAAACATTCAAAATAATAGTTAAAAGAGCAATCGCCGGAGTCAGTGCGAAACAAAGTTGGTTGCGGCGCGAACAATCGAGGTGTTCCTCGTTGCAACAAAGCGCTACTCCGAATGCAAACTTCGTTATCGATCTTTGAAGGAAAAAGTAAAACTGGTTTAGTTTGATTACTGGCAAGCGGAGGGTTGAGAACGTGACTATGGAAACAACGCAATGGTTGTTATAGTACGTGCAATGCCAAGTGACCCCGAGAATAAAGAGCCTGGTAAAGTTTTTAACGTCGTTATTCCTATCCTATTGTCTGTCAAAAGGTCTGTTTTCTGAAATCCTCACATTAATACACACATTATAAAACCCAAGTCCGACGCATAAAAAATTTTCATACGAAAATAAAATGACGTGAATAGAATAATATTTAACGCTTCGATTTCGAATAGCTGCAGTCACCTCGAAGACGGTGCGTCCCCGGGGCCATCCACCGTCCGCCATAACTGGATTATCACAACGAATATGAACTCAAGACCGGAATTGACAGTTACTCAGTTTATATTCAAGTTATATTGCTCTTAAGCTAGTGACCAGTTGTTACCTGCTGTTTTGTCTGCATCGAAAATCACTCAGTTTACGTAACAATAATCAACGTAGCCAATTTTTACAAAAAAATTTATATATATATATATATATATATAAACCTCACGAACCTTTTTGTCTATTAATTTGAACTATATGTAAAAATCCGTTTGGTAAGATAGATTTTATACATTTTGCCTTTGTTGTACGACGTGTAGTTATTTAGTTAATTTATTTATCGTAAGACAATTGCCGCGATCTTAGATGGATAATAAAATGACACGCTTAACACTTCTTTAATTTAGCACCAATAGAAGCTAAGACACGGCTTAGGTACCAGTCGCTCCGATGGTCTGGCTCATAATTAGATTTGTTGACGCGACGCGACTTTGCGGCTACAATTAACTTATCTTCAGCTAGGTGCTAAATAAAGAGAACTTAATCGAATCATTCATGTCTGAAGTTGTCCGGCTTGTTATCTGATAATAATGACCTTAAGAGTTTTTTTTTGTTATTTTTGCACCCACTTAATGAATCGTAGCGAAAGTCATTTGGTAGCCACAACTCAAATTCACCATAGACACCTTTTATCGGGTTCCTTTTTTGGAACCACTGCGTTCCAAAAAAACAACTCGGTGGTTCCGTAAAGGCATCAGAATTTATGGATGCATTCATCTAGAAGTACAAGTTAGTTGCATATATTAAAAGAATATATATCAATGGAACCTTTAAACGGAATTATCTATTTGGCCTTCGCCCAAATAGGTTCCCACGATTATCTACTCAAGATATAACTTGATAATTATCGAATATAACCCCATACGAGTAAGGCAATACCCAATACGATAACGAGTAAAGAAGTTCTACACCAAATCCTATTTCAAAACCGCTTTGATTAAAAGATAATTGGCAAAACAAAAACCAAGACCCGTCCGCCCGAACCCCTTTTACAATTCGCTTCGTAAGATATGGCCAATGGAAATCTATTTCAATCTCAGAGCCGTATAAAGGATAAAAAGTTCAATTAGTATACCCCTATTGCCGATGGTTACTTCGAGAACATTCTTTTCGTCCGATGTATAGGACGATACTCTTCTTTGATTAGTATTCATTGTCCGTTCTCACTCGAAGCTCGAGGGACCCCGTTCTAGGTATTCAGTTAGTACTCCCACTTCAGCTAGACGTCTGTGAAGTTGCGAAGTGGGGAGTTTATTCTTGAAGTGCTCGAAAAATGTTACACTTAATAGCTTTTCTAAGAGGTATATATTGTTTTTCGACCTGCCTTTCTCAAACTTTGTATAGAGAGAGTTTGTATATATTGTTGTAGAAACTTCGCTTCATTGCCGTGTGTTTATTAACAAATATTTGTGATTTATTTTTAACTTAAATTATTAACATACTTTGCGGGGGCGTAGAGGTTGGAAGTGACAAGTTTTACTTCATTTCGCATCAGTGGTATTGCGTACACTCCTTGTTTTAATTAATTAATTAATTTTGATTATTTATTTATGCACATTTTTGAATAAAAATAAATATATCAAGAAACAAAATGTAACATTAAAACCACGTTCCTGTAATATTACTCATATGCGATCATTTTCAGCGACGCAAAAGAACTAATATAGATTAAGGTCGTAGCGTTTCCGCACAAAAAGGATAGCGGATTTAAACAGGATAAGCGATGTAAGAAAAATTGCTAGGCTAACGGCTCGTGTATTGTGTGAAAGAATTTTTTTGACTGTATTGTATGTACTCGACGCCTGAGCATTGTGTTACAATGAATGGTTAGCTGTTTATTTCAAAATGTGAAAAATGAAATTTGTTATTTTAGTTATAATAATTTTACTCCTTAATACTTATATCACTGCCACTTGTCAATGTATCTCTGAATGGAAGGAAACATAAATGTAATTAATAAAGCAATGATAAACGACTCTAATATCTTTTAACAAGGAAAAAAACATTGAAACAACATCGGCGTGAAGAAGAGGTACTTATGAATCTGCGTTTGTTTTTTTTACACAAGAAGGTGGCAAATGAGCAAGCGGTCACTAAGTGACTGCTCCCCATAGGCATCTGCGACAAACATTTATTTATTCTATTTCTCCTATCCAATCCTCTCTTCCTCCCCCTCTTTAACTTTCCACCCTTTCCTTATAAGAAAAGGGCGGGAAGGACAAGAGGACGAAACACAGAAAAGTTCTACTTCTGTTTTCTGTGAGCTCGTGGTATTCGTGGCCATTCGTGCAACAAATGTTGTTGTGTCGGACTCTACCACTATTATATCTTTTTGATGATGATTCAATGCCCTCCTCTTCGTTAACCTAATCTACACCTGGCTTCCTCCTCCTGGCTTTCGTAAGTTGGCCACACATCCAAATCTGTCATAAATCTTGCGGATGTTATACTGAAGTTCAGATGAGGCACTTGTATTCTAATATTTAAAAAAAACCATAATGAAACTACAATTATAAAATAAAAAAATATATATATTTTCTTACTATTACTATTACTTACATACTACTCTTAATAATTGTAGTAACAATCAAAATGTGTTAGTCGGGAACTGTAATTGTCGTCCAAAGGAAAACTGCTTACCGTTGCAGCAAGTAATGTGTATGGTGAGAGAACTACTTGGTACCTCATACCTAGCATTCTGAATAATATGGACCCATCGTTTATTCAATGTATCACAGTTAAAAAAAAGCAAAAATTAAAATCTCATTTTTTAAACAACCTGTAGATGCACTGAATACACCGATGCTCGTCCTACCCACATTTATCTATCGATTTTTTTTATAAACTTTTTTTTATAAATAAGACGTTCTCACGTCAAATCGTATAACATTTTTAGCGTTAACAATGTGGATACTTGTAAATTTTGTTGTCCAACGATCCCGCATTAATTGAAGTTTTTATTAATTGTTAAATAACATTCTCGACAAACCTCCGTGGTTTACTGAATGTTATTTGTGCATTAAAAGTGTAACATATTCTTTGATTAATAAATAAATAAAAAAATATGTTTACGTAAATATGAATTCTTTATCTTTTCCATATATCCTGCAGCTCTACACGCCACCGTTATGTTTGCAGAGTTGCAACTTCGACCCTCTCTGTGCAACGTTCCTTTTGTTGACTTTACTCACCCTCCCTAAAATATATACATATTGTGCAAGCGACGCGTCTAAAGCATTGCGTTGTAGTAAAGTCGTTTAGTTTTACACGATTTAAAACACATTGATGTTTTTTTTATTTGTAACTTTCTCCTTCATTGAAATTTATTTTAATTCTGTATACTAGTGGAATGATTTAAAATGGATCATATTAAAATGCAATGAAAAATAATTGTATAAATAGATTGCATTGCTGTATAAGACTGCAGACTCTGACTGACAAACTCTGAAATTGACCCCATCTTTTAAGTAGGAATTTCTTCAGATTCATCATTAATGCTCCTAATTGACACTTGGCTCAAGAGCTTTGGATATATTGAAAGTAGATATGCGATAATCGTAATTATCTAAAGTACTATATTCCATCTCAACATTGAACCCGTCATACATTGTGGCACCAATTTCCATCGCAATAAACTAGTTCTATTTATTTTCCTGCTCTATAGGTTTATTAATTGGATAGACGATAACGACTCTAGTAATAAGATGATTAGACTATTCTTTAAACTTTCACCTGACTTGTTCAACGTGACGTCATAACACTTCGTCTGGCAAATGTCCTTGACTGGCGATGATCTTAAGTGGTCTTCTACTTGAGTTGAAACAAAATACAAATATTAATTAAACGCGAGAAAGTCCATAAAATTAGATAAATTTTACAAGAAAAAACATTCAATTAGTTGATTCATTAGTTCGCCAGTTTATAGTAAAATTATATTATTTTTGTAATATAATTTTCTTCTTAAGTCTTCTACTTAAATTAATATAAGACATACTGCAGCATAAAACATCGTAACATAAAATTAATAAAGTAAACGAAGCAGTAATAACACATATAAAGAAAGAAAAAACCAACAAGGAAACCGGTAAAAGTTCCCGACATTCCAGTAAAAGTTAAATGAAAGAATCACGTTAACCCAAACATAATAAGGGATAAATGCTTGCGTCGACTATTAGGGCCGAACTTTTCGGACAGGTGTTCGCTGAATGGATAATAAATTTCAACTTTTTATAACAATATCCGATCCCGGGGTACCTCTAGGCAGGTGGGGCGTCACTCGTTACAACTGTATTAGAGCGACGCATGAAGGTAAAATACAACATTAATTGCTGTCGGAGGGGCGACCAGAAACAATAGGGCTGAGTTCTTTTTTTTTCGGCAACTATTGTCCGGGAACCCCCCGTCACGGTCGCCGCCTCGCCCTGATTTCCAACGTCAGTTGAAAAAAATGTTGTGCTTAAGTACGTACCCTAAGGCTGTTTTGCGTGTAATCTACTTACATTCCGAGAGAAATTTCGTGTAGCCTCAGTCGATGCCTATGTTTTTTTGTATTTAATTTTTTCATTTACGTTAGTGTTATGTTTGGAAACAACAAAAAGGAATGGAAGTAAGAAATACAGAAAATATCTTTTTGCTTTCGCTCGAGGGGAATTATCGACTGAAATTTAAACACGAAGAAACTGTACGTTAAATTAAGTTTGAATATAGACTTACTTTCATCTATTAGGGCAGTAATGCTATGATTCTTTTTTAATAATAATATATATATTTTATGCTATTCTGCGACATTTTCACTCCTTGCCATCTGATCCTAAACTAAACAGAGCTTGTACTGTGGAAACCAGATAACTGATATATTACATATCAATACTGTTCTTTTGTAATAACAAACTTATAGAGATAATTACACCCAGACTCAAGACAAACAGAAATGTTCATGCACACAAATGTTTGTCCTAAGTGGGTATCGAACCCGCGACCTGCATCATGATAGGCAAACATCTAACCAACCGCGCTAACCGGTCCGTCAATTCGATGGAGTAATAACCAGAAATCACAGAGTTCTGAATCAATACCAGGAAGGTAAGGTTATTAAGAGCAGAAAGTGAGTTATTAAGAGAGTTGCTGAGCAATTAATTTTTATTAAATAACTAGCTTTTACCCGCGACTTTTCCGCGTAGAATAATTGATGTGGACATTATCTTCTATTCTATACCAGCTGTTGCCCGCGACTTCGTCCGCGTGGAATTCAATATTGATGTACCTATATGTAAACATATACATATATCTGGGTGAAAAACGTTCCGC
>DWLR01005823.1:0-10597 GCA_018246295.1 Papilio alexanor hazarajatica
ATATATATATATATAGATCATATTCAATCCTATCCCTTTTTCCTCTCATTATTATTCACATCTTCTTCTCTATATATAACGGATGATCATCAAGAGACTCTTAGACACTAAAGGCGACCGTGGTGAAAAATATTTTAAATCATTTTAAAATACAAACTTAAATTATGTACCGCTCATAATATTATCTACTGACTATTCACTAATTAAATATTTTAACACTAGATCGCGTCTTAAATAATAAAAAAATGAATAACAAATAAAAACGATAAAACGATAAAGACAACGTACGAGTACATCCAGTAGACTCGTTGGCGTGTCGCGGTATCACAGACTAATAAAATACGCAGAGAACCGTATATCTTAAGCGGAGTGTGATAATGACGTGACAATTCTTAAGTATGTCCGATAAGGTATTTGTCAACAATTCCACACGGCACACGACACGGCGCACGGCACTGTGTTTTGCACCCGGCGTATCCATTGCGCACGACACAAGGGTTTAATCGCAATATAAAGTCGGACAGTAGTAATACGCAGCATTGTAAAGTGCTCGAGTGAGAGTAAAGTTCGTGGTTTTAACTTGCGACGTCAATGTGAGTATTTTTTGTGATAATTATTTTTAAAAGATTTATTTGTCATCTTCATCAGCTATGCTGGACCATTGTTGGACATAGATCAAGACGCAGGCCCCAAGGATCGCCATCAAGACTATCCTTTACCACTCTCAATCAGTGTGGTCACTAGAGTGGTCTATATTATCTAAAGGTTTTTATTATGTATAATTTTATAAGTAGTTAAATACCTACAGAGTTCTTTAGAAGTCTATGATGGCATTATTTCTCCGGCATACGGCGGCAGATCACTCGATATTAGGTGACCACCATAGCCTATTACCATCCAAACATCAAAAGAGTTCTAAATGTGTCACATTACTTTAAGCAATGAGTAAAGCTTTGAAGGGGGGTCCTCCCTGTTGTGTCCTATGGTATTATGACTATGACATACATGTGAAATTAACATCTTGTTGTAATTGACTAAAATAGATAATATAAAAATTATAAAATAAGCTCTGATCAGTTTACACAAAATCATGTAAGAGGGAGATAGCAAATGCGAAATTATGAGACCTTATTGTCATGCATCGGGAACCCATCAGAACTGGAAGTATTTTTTTGTGATTTTTTCAAATATCATACAAATATGTATTTTGTCACTTCTGAATATCAAATCTTTTAATCTCCTATACTTTAATCTGCTATGTCAAATAATGTCAATGTCATAATTCACATAAACATTTTCATCAGTGGGAAAATAAAGGATATAATATGGTCTCATAAATTTCATTTCTATTTATTTATTTTTCTTATCCTTGACAGACTATAATATTTTTGATTTAGTGTTTTCATATGTCTAAAATGTTAAATTCAAATATCCATATTTTTAGATTGAATCTTCAAAATGCCCTGCTGCAAAGCATCAGCAAGCAAGAACCGCTGTTGCCAAATGAAATGCGACAAAGATGGATGTGTGTGTATACAAACTAATGGACAGTCCTGTGTTTGGTTATGTCTAGACGACAAGAAGAATATTATGAAGTGTGATGACTCTCAGGGTTCCCACGCTGATAGCAGTAAACATCAGGACAGAAAATCTGAGTGCAAATGTATTTCAACGGTAGGTAAAACGTGCATTTGCGTTTGTGTCGGTGATAATGAAGAAATTAAAGTATGCGATGACTGCAAATGTATTCCTAAAAGTAAGTCTGACAAAGGAAGCTGTGAAAAGAAATGTAATAAGACGGGATACGTAAGTCTACCTACAAATAATAAATCGTTTGTCTGTGTTTGTCTTGATGATAAAGGGGCTATTAAATCTTGCGATGACTGCCAATGCGACGATAGTCAGGAATGTCCCAATTCCAATTGCGTTTGTATTCCTTGCGATGGTGAATTAAGTATTTGCGTTGGTATTAATAAGAAAGGAGTAATTGAAATTTGTGAAGATTGCTGCTGTGAAGAAGATACCACTCCCGAGACTTGCACAAACAAGAAATGTGACAAAAAAGAATGCGTTTGCATTCCTAAAGATGGAAAATCATTAGTCTGCGTCGGTCTTGGTGATAAAGGCGCTATTATGTGTTGCAAATGCTGCAAATGCGAGAACGATTGCAGTGAAGGATGTTCGAAATCCAAGTGTGTTTTTATTCCAAGCGGTAGTGCATCGAGCGTTTGCGCTTGTCTTGATGATAATAAAAAAATTATCCGCTGCTATGACTGTTGCTGTAAAGAGAAGGGAGAAAAGGATACGCGTTGTGAAGGTTGCTGTTGTGTTCGTCATGAAAGTTTACCCGTTTTGTCCTTCACGGAGGAGGCATCTCACAAAAGAAGAAGCGCTGCCCTTGACGACAAAGCCACTAATACGACTTGCGTCAACTGCCAATGCGAAATTCCGAAATGCACCAGTTCAAACTGCATCTGTCCTCCGAGTACATCACCTACCCGTGTTGAAGAGAAGAAAGAAACTGATGGTTGCGATGACTGTCGCTGTGTTCCCAAAGGAGGGGACACAACTAAACGCAGCCCATCATAATTCAAGATTCTAGATTTCATTTCTTAGATTTTTTCAAGATTAGAGATCAATATTCCTAAAGGTGAAGCACAAATTTGTTATTGTATATCCTTAATATTTTTGTTTTTAAAAATATGTTTAACACTTTTTTCCATGATACTTTCTGTAATTTAATAAAAATTACATTGTCTAAAAGTATTAGTTTTAATTGTTCCCAGTAAACAGCCAATGGTTGCCAAAATTCAGTTATTTAGAGCTTTTTTTAATAATGTATAAAAAAAGTCAAGAAAGCATCAAATATCATTGGAATACCAATTAATAAGATTCTTAGATATTGATTATAAAACATATGAGTTTTGTCTATATTCATGCTATGTCTGTATAAGAAAAAGCAGCAACAATAATAAATTAATTTAAACAAATGTAAACATATCAGACCAAACGTAACAAACATTCCAAACCAGTTCGAATGCATTTACCAAACACGTATTAAAAAATACTAAGCCCTATGTTTCATTACCAATACTTTTAAATGTTAAAATTGTTAAGAAAATATTTCCATATCTCTTTAGAAGAATGTGACAAACGAGTAAGTGGATAGCCTTACTACCTGTTCAGTGATTGAATGTTTAAAAAAAGCACATAGATTTCGCTTATTCGCTATTATTTCGCACTTTAGCACAAAATTATTAGAGACACATCAATGATGCTTTTTAGAGTAAAATATAATTATTTTTACAAAATACTATTTGGCGATTTGGATGACATAGAATAAGACTGTAAGATGCTTTACTATCCACCATCCTCGAAGTGATCTATAATTGCTTCTAAATTAAAAAGACATTGTTAAGTCGTTTTATCCGCTCCGCTACTTTTTATCACTAAGACCAGACCCGATGTTATCGTCTAAATATGTATAAAAAAGCGCATTTGTTACAGCATCTCATTTCTGTGCGAGTTACATCGCTCGTGACAGTCCGAGCATGAGTTGTCATTGTGACAGGCGGTGGGCCATGGGCTTCTTGGGTGGTAGTTTTGGTACGGGTGATTGTTTTTTTTTAATTACTTGTTTTGAGACATACGCATTTGATAACTTTACTAATCTTAGGTGGGTATATTGGGTATTAACGACTTTGGTATACAGAAAAATTAAGTTCGAGATTGATCATAATTTGTGGTTGGGGCTTAACATTCATACAACATACATAAGGAAAAAGTAAATCTTTGATTTAAGTTTTAAAAAGCTGCTTTTTAGTTTTGAAGCTACAGTTCTCAGAAGATGCAGATGTGTATTATGTATTGTTGATAATGTGAAATAGATTTCAAAAATTGTATTTAATTATTTTAGTATTAACGTTTTGATGAATTGAATCGATTTTGAATCGATGTAAATACAACATTTTTGATTGAATTATTTGGTTAGAGGCATTGAAATTGAAATATCGATACCTAATACAAACTTTTATTTCCATAGGATAAGTGATATTGATCACAACATAAGAAAGATAGCGCCATCTATTGTCACAAACAGGTAATTCTATCTTTAGAGAACCATAAATACATATTGTACTGAAATAAATTAAATAGTTATTGCTTGTATTTCCTCTATATCGTATTAGTTTAATTATTGTCGTGAAGTAGTCATAAAATTGTTAACAGTCTTAGAGATCATCAATCTGTTTGCATAGACCACACTACCTATTTAGGGCCATCTAATTCAAACGGTCACGGTCCGAATGGTAACGGAGCCAGAGATCGCGATTAGTTGAAACGGTTGTTCGCAAATGCAACGAGAGGATGTTCACTGTATAATACTGATAATAATACTGATAAATCATACAGTTAATATACCAATGTATACCGTGAACTAGGATGACACGAGTAATTAATTTATTGCGACCATTTGTTCTCATTAATAAATGTTCTTATAAAGATTAAACAACACACCTCCGTCCTAACTGAACAAATGTGTGTTTTAATTAATTTTTTTCTGGATTATTCACCATGTTAAAGTCTACCACGCTTCGCACATTCCAGATCGGTTCGTTCCCGCGCTTAATTCGTGTTTATGCTGCCATTAAACGCTTAACGATGTCATGTCTACTGTTATTATAATGTTAACGGTCGACATTAGCTGACTTTGTATCTGTCGATAAGTTATTTATAATTGGAGCACTTACTTAACCTGCATTCTTTATGTTGCTTTGTTATCTATAGACCAGAATTTCAGGTATGAAGTCTTCGTTAATTTTACCATATTAAAAAGATGGAGGAGGATATGAGCATCACTTGACAGTTCATTAGTTCGTTGGTGCCGTAATAAAACATACAATTTTCAGTTTGAAATTCAAGTGTACAGCCGGTATTTTTTTTAACTTACAAACTTGTTTGACAATAATGCAGTCGCAAGTATTACCTGTAACAATAAACACTTATTTTAGTATATTCCCTCTATTACTTTTCTATAATCACGATAGCGAAGATCCTCGACAATTGACTAAGATAGACTAGACACTAGATAGATAAAAATAAGACTTCTTACTATGAAACACTATAAGTACTCAGTGCACAGACCCTGTACAAGATAACATAATTTCCGTTCCATATCCACGCTCACGCTCCGTGATATATAAGGATGTCGAACACAACCAGCGACACTTGTGGCCAAATCACTATGCATGTTGGATTGGAGTTACCGCACATCGTAATAACTGAAACCACTATAAAGCTGTCAATCACACTCCAGTCATCGCCTGCATGTAATGGCGACGCTTGGGAACGTCCGTTACTTGGTGACATGCCGCGGCCCAAGTCTTATGGAATTGGATGTGATTCCGTCATGTACAAGTTTTTAAGCGAATACTTCGCTTAGTGTTGAATCCTTTTGCATCAGTGTTTAGCATGTGTGTATTATGAGCCATTGTTTTATAAACATCCAAATAGAGTTTCGTTCTGTACAAATTAGACGTTCAAATGTGAAGCCGATTTTAAAATTGTCAATGTCTTGCATCAGTGCGCGTGACGCAAATATAAATCAGAGTAATGGCGTTACACCAAATTTGTGAATATGTAAAATTAATTAAAAAAAAAAACACCATCACTGTTTTAAAATAACATTTATTAGTACAATTAAAATGATGTTCATAAATCAGTGAAAAATGTAAACTAAAATTAAAAAAATAGCGAAGAAGTGTTTAAACGTTTACATACGTAAACAAAATACGCTTATTACTTCTATTTTTAGGGAAATACAATATATCAATAATAAAATAAAAACATATTAATTCTTTTTCATAGGTTTTTAAAAAGATCACGACCGGTAACTTATGGAACTCTATTAAAAACTAAAAAGACAATCTAAGAATGAGGTTGTATGCAATTTTCTTAATATGAAAATTTTGTAGCTTCACTTTTCGGCCCCAGATTACTTATCAAGGAATGTAACATCTTTGATTTTAATCATTAAATACCAACAGCTCAATGGCTTATTTAAAAGTTATTTACCTAGGTCACTTCTACAGCAATTACCCGAAGATTTTATGGAATTACACTAGCACTATATACTACTTATATTCTCTTTGTACTCTAAATTTAATTTTAAATGATAAATCTTTTAAAATTACATTTAATTTTCTAATATCTATAGAACTCTATTACAATAGAAATCCGTTTCCCGCTATTGCTTAAGCTTTAAGCCGTGGCTATCAAGCAAAGATCGGTTCACTTACTTTAACAGACTGAATGTAAGTTAAACAAATTGTTGCAACATGCCACGCGATTAACATCGATACCCGTTATTTGTTAACCATTACGCATCAAACTGTGCAATAGCTTCGCTGCAATGGAGATATTAATGCGTGAATATAATCCACTAATGGATGCTTTTTCCCCATTAAGGATGGACCATTAAATGACATGATAAACGCAATAGCACTAGAGAAATATATCATTAGTTGTAGTCAATAAATACTATGTTTTAAATAGCCGAAAAGATTTCTAAGGTTAAGCAAATAGTGGTTGTCAGTCATAAAAAAATTGTAAATAGCTAAGAATTATAACGTTTCAATTTTATATGAATTAATATTTACATAATTATCTCCAGATGTTTATATTGTGTACGTTTTCTAAGCAATCAAATTATGAAATAAATTATCTAATTAACATAATGAAACTGCTGAATATGTTAATTGCTATTAATGTTTACATTTCTAGATCAAGGTTACAGGACAAGTCTAACTACTGTTCAGCATAATGTTGTTAATAAAAAAAAATGGAAATTCAGTTAAATTACACAAGAAATGTTTGAATTATCGATCTTGTAACTTGCGACCACATCTGGCGGCGTTAATATATAATCTTTTAACATTTTAACAAAAACTAAACCAATCTTTTGTAGCACTTTCTTTAGAACACCATGTATAATTCACACCTTGTAAAAAATAATCCAATGATCGTGCGAAGTAAGCAGCTACCCAGAAACAATTATATTATGTTGTTTCTTACTTCATGTTCTTTTAACCCTAAGTTCGCATCGACGAAACACATAAAAACATGTTGTGATCGCAGTTTTTTTCAGAGAGAGAGAGAGAGAGATAACAACATGTTTTATGTGACAATTTTCATTACTCGTGCTAAATGACACGCATTGTTGTTACGAAATGATGCGATTTCTATAATCTGAATTGTGAATCTGAAGAAAACATATGTCATGCTAGTTTTCTTCGCTCAGAACTGGTCTTGTAGGTCAAAAGTTGCGTCGCGAACATCAAAAAATGTCCTTCAGAACCGGTCTGAGTTGCTTACGTCTCATAGAATGAGATATTTACTCGAAGATTGACAAAAGTAAGAAGCGACGAGTGATTTAATGAAGGCACGAATAAGAATTGAATTTTCATATTAAGTAAAATAAAATACTAAACGAAGAGTAATTAATGCCAATATAATAATGCAAATAAAAACGCCAATGAAGGAAGCGCGAATAAGGAGATTTGACTGTATTTACATATTTCAACAAGCAATAGTTAATTTCAAAAACCAATAAAATCTGTGGCTGACTAGCCAGTCAATATGGTCAGAGTCCCCTATGACATTGCGGGAATATATACGAATCGAGTTACACCTCGATTGACACTCTTCATAAATTCAAAAAATCGCTGAAGCCGTTTTGGCTACATGAGGTAATGGAACTGACATACATACATATAGACATACATACCCACGAAAAACATTAACCTCCAGTCGGACAAAATGCGAGGTAGAAAATACAATGAAATTTTTTGTATTTTGTTTACGAGTAAATGTTTGTATTTTGCTTTATTATTTTGTGTATGACGATTTTAGATTCGAGATAGTCTATGGTTTTTTTATATGACCTTGCCATGTAATGAAATAACAAGCACAGGTTTTTTTCACATGCACAATCTGTCCTTGAGCTTTTTAACTCATCTAATAGTGGAAATGTTTTTCTACATGTCATTTTTAAATTTTTACTCGTATCCATTACTTCTCGAGTAAAAATTAATCGGTGCGTGTAAAAATTAAAAGAAGCAATGAACAGTGAAATAGTAAACCTTCAGATGGCGCGTACTGAATGTTAATACGACAAACGGCCGACGCGTGCCCGACCTCGCCTCGCAAGTAGTCGGCTAATGATTGTATGGGAGTACGTAATGTTACTGGAATTCTTGTTGTTTAAATATCCAAGCGTACGTAGCTGTGAATCGAAGGGACTGAGACTGCAGAGCATACAGCATTTACGGCATTTTCATCTCTTAAGTTGTACCAGCCTATTACATCAACGGTCAAAGAATTAAAGTTGTCTAATCCTTTCCATTGAATCTCTAAACACTATCAAAATGAAGACCTTCATGTATACATATAATACTTCATAAACAAACGTCACTTACGGAAGGCAAACGAAGGCGACAATTACACTATTTTATAATAATTCGAAACGTTATAATTTTATCCAAATTGTGAAATAAAGTGAAGTGAAATTGTATAATATGTATAGCTAATGTTACAAGGTAATACATAAAAGGTTGTTTTCCGCAATTATTTTCAAATTTACAAATTTTAGCGTAAAAGCGGTGAGGGGTGTGTCCTTTATTAGCCCTTGATTTGGAACAGCGTTAACTAAGCCTCACTCATGAATCTCTTTGTCCAATTGTTAAAAACTTATGCACCGCGAGGGAAGTTTGTTTTATATGTCTTAAAATGCAAATTCATGATATGTATGTATATCTAACTTCTGTGAGTTTACAATTCAAAGGGAGACAGTATACGAGATATATAGAACAATGTAATATAAAAACCATCCTCCAATTGTGGGAGATAACAATGTTGTTTTGGCTGTCTCTCTGTCCACTCTGTTAGTCACGTATCGGTCGTGAATGCTTGTTTTGTGTGCAAATAGAATTAATAATTGTGTTGGTCACACAAAGGAAATTTACGCATCACTGGATCGAAAGTCATTGTTAGTCAACATGTCGGAATGTTCATTTCGGTTGTTTGTAAACTGACTAAAATCGACAGGCTTTAACAGATCAAACATGCCAGTAAAGGAACAACGTACCTACGTAACAACAAAGAAACCAACTACTACTACAGAGTACTACTACTAGTACTACAGAGTTAAAAATTAAAATGAGACCGAAAAATGTTAAAATTTAGTCAATAATATTTTTTAAGCTCTGATCAAATAGCATGTATCCTAAGATACTTTTTTTTTTAATAATGATCCATTAAAAAGGAAAAGAAAACAAATTTTATTGGAAATTAAATTAAATTTACTTGTATAAGTTTTTAATCGTTTTTATAACACTGTCCTTAGTTTTAATATTTAACTAAGTATTTGTAATTTTTTTTTTAATTTTTTTAAATTATGAGTAACTGTTTATCACGAAATGTAATAAAACAGTTTCATCATGATTTAATTTGTGTAATGCAAGCTTAATAATTTTATAACTTAGTTTCACATAAGTCTTCCACATGAGTAAGTAAAAACAGGTGGTGGACCATACTTATCCTTGTATACTCGCGACCTTGGCATAGTTTTTTTTCATTGGTTCATTGTAATACCTGTCAGGCATTACTCATCGTATTGTTAAACGACGGGCGGATATGTATACTTAACAAATATAGCAAGACACGTATTTTTTATCTGTGTGATGGCACAAACGTATATAAAACAAACCGATGCTGTCACGACAGCAAAGCTTTGAAAGTATCCATGTCGAAACTCGAAAAAAAAAAAACTAATGCTGGCAACTTGTGTTAATCCTATGCCATACAAAATAATTAACGAAGATCCTTCGTCAATATTTTGACCACATAGCCGTTTACTATGGGTGGGAGTAAAAATTATAAGGGTGTTCAAAATGCGAACATTACAAGCCTTACGGTATCCCGCAATCCCCTGGTTATGATGTTAAAAGTACAACAAATCGTAGGAATAGATTTTCAAAAAAATATTCGTAATTCAATTCGATTACTTGAAGAGTTGATGTTTTGCCGCCCTTAAAATAGTATTAAGGTGGTATTGAAGGACCATAAGTGGTATCGATTTAGAAATAGTAGAGGAGACAAATCATTCCACGAGTTTATTGCGCGTGACAGGGACTTGAAAAGCGTACGGCTGTGGAATGTCAACTATCAAGATACAGTACGGTTATACTCACCTTTTATTATATGTGGGCCTTAATAAGCTTTCATAAACAAAAAGCCGTTTATTCGTTACCCGGATTAGGTAGAAAATGTTACTCAAAACTTTATAAGTCGTACATTTTTAAAAGTATAAAACCTTGTACCAATATTAAATATGTCAAATGTTCTATTAACATTCAAAGCGCAGCACAGTCTGTGTTTAGAATTAAAGTAAACCAAGGCCAGTTTAATATAAATAATATTGTTTATTCACTAAACATTTTGCACGGACCATAAACGAAATGCATTGGGAAAATGAGATGCATAAAAGAACGGGGCGGGTTCGAGAGCCGGCTTATTGCTCACGAACATTACCGACCCGTTC
>DWLR01005824.1:0-10597 GCA_018246295.1 Papilio alexanor hazarajatica
TATATATATATATATATATATATATATCACTACGAACAAGATCTTAAAACAGCCCGCTTGGCGCCAACCTTTCTTTTTTTCGTGTGGTCTTGTCAATTCTTAAAAACCTAATGACAAGATTAGGTGTTGCTAACACAAAATTTATCTCTTATGTATTAAAGTTAACCGCAATTCGGTGGCTTGAACTCTCTTGTTCTTCCCTTCAGCGTTAGCGTTCCAAGCTCAAGGCACGTTAATGCTGCGTGTGGTGGAACCCCGCGACAAGTCTGTACTCCTTGGTATGACGGGCGCCTTCGTTGCTCTCTTTGCGTTCGTGTTTGGACATCTCATCTTTATTGGGATTAGTGGTGAGTTAGTATATACTGAACGGATATAAAACTGTGTAATACCAACCTCCAGCAGTATTTACAAGCACATACGACTAAAGAATTTCAAGAAAAGAGAGGAATCCTTAAATCATCTGCAGTTTCAATGTTGTAGATGTTCAAAGGCGTTTTATAACTTAACATAAGCCGACCTCCGCTCGTTTGTTTAGCGTTAACCTTTTCGCAGTAATAGTAGATTCCATGGATTTTTGAACGGAAAGTTCAAAGTGACATTATTACAAAATTGTTATTTTTAGTTTATTTCTATTTGAAAGTTTTTTTTTATTTTATGTTTTAAATTCAATTGGCTTTAGAGTATTTTAAAATATTTATTTAATAATTTTGTTTGTTTTCATTACCCGTAATTAATTGGTTAACAATAAATCTGTATTTCTGGCTAATCTATGAATTGTACCACGATCTTTTAAAGATCGGTCGGCCGAATTTATTTACTGATGAACAATGTTATTGATTCCTTTATTTATTTACTAATTCATTTCATTACATTTATTCATATATCATATCCTGGGGTACTGTTGTAGGTACGACATGTATTTGGTGGGAAGGTGGTAGGTGCCACTTGCACAGCAAGCAGCATCCCTACGCCATTTCCATCACCAGCGGCAGCATGGCGCTCTTCGCTTTCATCATCACTGTCACCACCATCGTCTGCATCAAGCTGGCGGAGCGGCGGCGCGCGAAGACTGAAATCGAGTTCGTTGATGAATCACAAACTTAAGAGATAATGATAAAAAGACTTTCACCTAGTGCAAATTATTTACGATGATTCTTTTGGCTTGAGCTTACAAGACCAATTGAGCTCTCAAGGAAATTAAATTGTTATCAATTTTGAATACCTCGCAAAATCTGTGAGGTTGTGAGTATATTTATATAATTGTAATAAGTTAGAGGTTCTAACTGGGGTCAGACAATTCGCCAAGGAGAACAAAATAATGTTTACGGTTGGTTATAATACAATTAATCAAATTTTTTTTACCTTTATATGCATATAAGAGTAAAGAGGTAGGTGACATCAACTTCACTCGAAATATTTTACTGCTGTCACAAATTATGGTCTCATTTTGACAGCTGTCAGTGTAAATTACACACTAATAAATTAAACTAATAAATCAGAAACGAAATTACTAAATTATAAAGAAAAACGATTAGAAACCCGAATATTGTTGGGTATATTTTTAAGATATTACTTCAATTTCCTAAAAATCGTTTAGTGTTTAGCGGATTTAGTTGTATATCTTACAAGGAGACGGCAAGGGTGTGGGGTCGCGGCACCTCCAAGGCACGCGGAACCTCCGTTCGATTTGAGGACCCTCACCCTTGCCGTCTCCTTGTTAGCTGTCAAAATAGACATTAAATGTGACAGATAATAATGTACCTTATATTTTATATCATCGCCTTCCCTTATCCGATATAATGCATAGACTGTACCGTCGGAGGAAGGTCTGAATGTAATGTGACACAAGGGTATGTACCCAGCGCAAATGTTAGTGTCTTGAAAAGAAGGTGGTATTTAGAAATATAGTGTACCGTACCAATATTAGATATTATAGGTGAAGAAGGTTTAAAGAATAACCGTTGGTGTAAGAAAGTCATTCAGATTAAGTATTGTTTATTAAGTGACGACAATACGAAAAGGAAGTTTCCTTTATGTTTATGATTGCTTCATGACGAAACAGTGTTCTGCCAGATCTCAAAATATAATCCACTGCACCGCAGTTGTTGCATTTCGTTGCCCTAACTATGTTCATTACTAATAATAAGTTAAAAATAAAATTTGTAAGACGTAAAAAATAGTATGCATTTATTACTTATGTGGTTTGTAAACATAATTTTTAAGGATATTTATGACAAAAAAAAATATGTAAAAATAAATTTATCATATAGATAATAATGTTTCATTTAAATTATTTTCAGATTCCCTTTCCATATTATAAAACATATTGTACAGCAACGAAACATTTTAAAATTATGGGTCGCGACCCATAGTTTGGGAATTTCTGTCATAAGTCATTAGAATCAAATAGCGCTTTATGCTTATCGGCGAGAAGACGTAAAAAAAACAATAAATAAAGAAAAAAAAAAACAAGCGAAATATTCATACTGAATATTCCTAATGCAGATAAAATTATCTACTGTATTGACGTTACTCTAGCTGGTATGAAAGCTTTTCTTTTATTGGGTTCAGTACCTACAGAATAACGTCGATTTCAACAGAAGAAGAAAGTATACGCGCAAGCGGTTAATTTGATATTTAAATTACCAATGCTGTCTATAAAGTAACCAGCATTAATACAGGTATCAATACATATAATTGTTTTTTTTTCATTAGTTTTAATTTCTGACCAAAGCCAAATCAAGCAAAAACGTCATACACATACTTTGACTTTTACCCCGCTACTACTACTACGTTGCTAAGTAGTTTTGGGAGAGAGGTTAGTCGTTGCATATTTATTTCACTAACGTTCGCAGCTATGTTCATTCTGTGAAATTTTACTCAGTTTGCGCTCGCATCCCGTTTGCTTTAAAAATTACACTCCCGTCCTTATTCTCTACGCCCCTAATGAAGTATAACTTCAAAAACATGTTGCGATCTCAGTTTTTTTTCACAGAGAGAAAGATAATAATATATTTTTATGTTAATATTTTCAGCAGTGCAAACCTACAGTTATATTTCCCGTTTTCTACAAAAAAGCTAACAGGTTTTGCTACTCTTGTGAATTATATGGATGCCTTCTAAAAACAATTTATCATAACAAACAATTCATGTAGGAATAGCTTGTTATCTTTACATAATAATTAGACCTAATATATGTAGGTATATGCGGAACCCTAAATATCCTATCATGATGAACAGTGATAACGAAATATCGCTAAATATCGATATCGTGTATCTCGTGTCGATATGTGAGCCGTTTTCACGTCCGTGTTGTTTTTATAATAATGATATTTACAATAATCGCTTATTACATAATATAAAAACAGATTGCAGTCCCTGTATAATTTTAATGTATTATTTCGAACGTTAACATTTATTATAAAAGAAAATGTATTTCTCCTTTGTGAATAAGAAAAAACTTTTTGAACATTAAATGTGATAATATTTATTTTATTAATGAAATAGAAGTTGTAAGTTATTTAAAATGACATACTGTTTTGTTGTTACGGGTAAGTATTGTTTTTATTCGAGAATTAGGAAAATTTACGAAATCTAACTATGCGAATCTAAACTATGAGTAAAAAGGGAAATGACTTGTTTGTTATTTGATAGATTGCGAAATTATTGTAGCTATTTTAATCATTACTTAACATTAGAAACATATGTTACCCAAAAACTACATAAACTATGTATTTTAACAAAGTAATCGTTGATCAATAAAAGTTTATTCAGTATCAATGACATCATATTCATTCCATTTATTCAACTCTTACTTTTTCTCGCTCTAATTCCGTCGGGTTAAAAAGGGTAACATTTCTGGTAAAATATGTTTGGTTTAAAAAAGTTTCTTAACGATACTTCTTTATGTATAAAGAAGAATCGAATCGTTTTTTTTTTCGAAATTAAATGTTTTTGACAAAAACAAACTGAGATCACAAGATTTTTTGTGTGAATATTTTGGTAGTGTGAACTCACAGTTAGTATATATCGCTAAGAATTACTTTATTCTCTCTGACTCCTTAAATGCTTAATTTTTCTGTAGGCGAATTATTAGGGAATCGGCACATGCCTAAGGCTTGAAATTACAAGGGAGACGCTAAAGTGTCGTCCCTAACTTGACACGAGACTCTAGAAGATCAGGAACCTTGGTATTTTTCTACATGGAGTAATTTTCAGGAGTAATTGACAAATAATAGATCAATAAAGTAACAAAGACGCGTTCAAATGATTTAGATTTGGTATTTAAACAGGCGCCTCGGCGGTTAATCCGCCACTACTGCATGCTGATTTTTCTCGCATCAATCATGAAGGACATATTTTAATCATTTCTTTATTTTGTTGATAAACATACAATCGCCTATATGGAAATAACTATGTTATTGAATAAACTGATAAACATACAAAAAACGTAGTTTAATGAAATATCTAAAGTTTTATCGTTTACAATATACCGATTTATCGGTATTTAAACATTAATCGAGCTTAAGATTGTTGTTCAAAATCAAGTCGAAATTTCCGATATACGTCAGAATTTTTTTTTCTTAACCAATATAAGATTTACTCTTTTATTTATCAATACTAATAATTTGATACATGCACTTATCACAAGTTGTCATGAGAGCTAAATATTTCCTTTAACTTTGGTTGTACAATACCCATGTCTGTCATACAATATCTAGGTTTTTGTTTTTGGGTCTAATAATACGGCTATAACATAGTTTCACATTTCGATAAGATTCAAGTTTTGCAATATACTTAGATATTAATAACTAATTACAAGTTGTGGATTCGTATGCTGTTGTTACTTTTAACAAACGTCGTCATATCTCTACCAATTTACTGAAAACCTAACGTGTGAGTGGTTTTGAGTTTAATTTAGCGATCGGAATATTTTTTTTAATATAAAGAAAATACCAGAAACTAACCAAGGAGTATTTTCAACAGTTTAACATTAAGTGAACCGACGCCCATGGACATCCGCAGCACCAGAGGAACTGTAAATGCGTTGCCAGCCTTTAAGGAAGAAGTGCACTCTCCTCTTGAAGGCCGCTAAGTCGTATCGGTATATAACGTGATGGTTGGCATTCCACTACGGCTCGGTTTTCACGAAATTTTCTGCCTCGTACAGATGTGTTGTGGAATGATCTGCCCTCCGCGGTATTTCCAAACCAATACGACTTAGGGTCCTTCAAGAAAAGAGCGTACTCCTTCCTAAAAAGCCGGCAACGCATCTGCGGTTCCTCTGGTATTGCGGGTGTTCATGGGTGGCGGTGATCGCTCTTTTGGGCGACTCGTTGCTAGTTTGCCCCCTTCTTCTATAAAAAAAATTGCGAGAAGGCTTTCTTATGTATAGGTAATACGTACGGAAGAGCTGTTGTTCTACCAACTTAAATCTCATTTTTCATCTAATTTGCAGCTTACAAGAAGGTATGGCATTTCCTCCGCACGTATATATTGACCATCCCGCGCTTCGACCTGTTCCTGCAAGGCGCATTGCTGATCGTGGTCCTGCTGGAGACCAACGTCTACCTCCTGCTGCGGAGGAATGCCGGCGCTGGCTTCCTCCGGTCCATCAATGAAGGTCGGAAAGTATCTCATTGCCAGAGTCGCCAGAAAGTTACAAGTGACTAATACAACTTTAGGCTTAAAAAAACTCTGGGGATAATGCGAATCGAATAACTCACTCTCTTAACTCGGTCCTGCTGTGTAGGCTCTAGGAGGTTACAATGGAACGGACATACATACATACACATATACATACATGCGCATACACGCGAAAAACATTATTCTCCTGCCAGTCGGGCAAAAAGAGTGACAAGGCAAATTTATATTACATGAGTGTAGTGTTAGAAGGAAAGAAACACATTTATTTAACATTTTTCACACACACACACACACACAAGAAAATAACATGAAACAATCATAAACAAAAAAAAAGTACAGCCAAGATGGACACCTACGCATATAAAATACATACGTCATGTAACATTTCTGTAATTGTGTTCCACGTTGAGGTTACAACAGTACGTCCTCAGCGTAATACTTACAGATATCGACCGGATTAGCAAAACACTAAAGAAAGGCGACGAGCATCAATGCGTAGATGTAGAAGTGAGTGAGTTTTATGTGAATGCTTTTCTTCTTTTTAGATTGGGTGAAAATAGGATCAGCGGGTGCAGAATTCATCCTCGGCGCGGCGCTGGGCTGGTGGGGGAGATCCTGGAGACATTTGATGCTCTCTGGATGCTTAGGGATCACAGCTGCGTCTGGCTTAATCGTACTGGCATTCCCGTACGAAGAATCCCATCCTTTGGCAGTTGGTGAGTTTTTTATACAAAGACGAAAGAGCCAAATTATCAGCAGTAGAGCAAGCTGCTGTGCAGAATACGCAGGGATGACTCATAAGTCACATCATGGAACAGTTACGACCACAGAGTACTCCGGGATGAAATAGAAGTTCGACTTTATTTATTTATACATCTGATTTTCGTCAGATGAGGTGCCGCGTTTTCCATTGTTTTTTTATTCTTTTCTTATACGCTTCCCCTCTCTTCTACATAAAAGCTTGCAACACATACATACATAACCGTCGATGGGATAAGTTTAAATTTTGGACGTTAATGATTAATGTGTTGTCTGTGCTACGTCTGGACAATGTAGAGTTTAAATGGTGAACGTTTTATTAATTTATCTATTAAATGCAAATCAGTTCAGTAGTTTCATATTTTACCCATTATAAATATCGAAATGTCTTCTCTTTATAATATTAATAAACGTTTATACTTATAAACTTCCAGAGCTGTGTGGAGGCGGTACCATTTCGGCCTACACTACTTCGATAATAGGCGATGACACATACATGTCCGCGCGCACTGCGTTCCTCGTCCTCACGGCGGTGCTCTGCGCGCTGACTAAGATCAGCGTCTGGGCGCACGGCCTCACATACCTGGATGACCACGAGCCTCAGAATGGGCCTTACTTTTATGGTACTTTCAAGATAAGAGGTCTTCTCGAGTTTCTGCAAGGCCGATCGGTTTTCTGTTCTTGGGATCTTACAAGTATCTGTTACTCTAATAGGGAGGTCCCGGGTGCCTTCTAACAACTACTCAGCATTTGAAAATCCATCTTCGTCAGTGCATATTTATACAAAATATATAGACAGACAAAACAGCACTTGTTTCTAGTGATAATCACAAAAACGTATAATGAAAGGCGTAAACTCACTCATAATTACCATTATCGTCAATAGACGTCCACTTGTGGGAACTACGTTCGACATTCCGATTGATACCTTGCCATTCGCATTCAGTGGACTCATGATCTATTTGAAATTCGAATGTATAAAAAAATGGACGATGAAGCCATAAAATTTTGAAGTGTTAGCCACCTGCCCAATTACAATACAGAGATCATCAAATGGAAATAAACACTACTATTTTTCTTAATAGGTATACTCATCTCCATCCGCCTTTCCCTGGGCCTGAACGGTCAGAGCTGGCTGCGGCCGGGCGCGGTGGAGGAGGACTGGTGGCACGCTCACATCTCGCTCTGCATGCTCACTCTTATGTTCTCCGTACTCTTTACTCTCTTCCCCAAGAGAATGCCGCAGTTCAAGGAGATCGAGACTAGCGATGATACTGGTGAGTTTATAAATGCTATTGGTTGTTATTCCGGGCAACACAGATAATTAAAACTGAGACACATCTGCAGTATTCTGTCGCTTTTTTAACCTTATGTTTTCTTCAGGATCGCCGGTTGCGAGTTCTTTTAATGTGGTCAACATATAAAGGAAAGACTGTTTGAAATGTTATTAATCTGATTTACGTATGTATATTAAACTGCGTGATACCTCGTTTGTGTTCTCTGTCATATAACCTTACCATGACGCTCTAGCAATGTCTTAAACAGAAGAGTAATAAGAAGTTCTGAAGAGTGAAAAAGAAGAATTGAGGCAGTAGCGTTCCTTCGTGTATTTATAATATAATTGCAATTTTACAAGAACTGTCTTTTCACACTCCGCTTAGTTATTCCTATATCTACCATGATTTCTCTAGCATGAATTCTCACATATTCGTAAGAAGTTTACACACAGACTAATAAACTATATTACATTTTTAAGGGGCTATAAACATTATATTTTAACCTAAATTAATAAACTCCCCAGAATTCGTGTCGTCGTTACGACGCGTCCTCTGCAACCGGTCCCTCATGCTTCAGACCCTCGCGCTGTCCCTCCTCTACGCCGGCCTGTTCGGTTTCATCAGCTACGACACAGAGTTCGTGCAGGCGCGTTACCACATCGAGAGCTTGCGCAACGACCCTCGTACCAGTCGCGCCATCAATGACATTTTCCGCTCTCTCGTCATCATTTTCTTTGTCACTGTCAGTATTCATGTTTCAAATAACCTTTTCTTATTAACTGTAAGTCCAGTATTCATCATCTACAGTTTCAATTACTTTTGAAATGGCGAGTCAAGTACTTTTTCAATGTAGAAATTTTAAATATACCACACCTTCATGCACTGTGCCAAAACTGTTTGGTGAAAGTTTGGTTTGATCATATAGATTGCATGTTGAAGCATTATCCAAAATCATTATAAGCGTCTTTTAAAGAAGATGAAAAATTTATGATGTTACCCCGTTTCATGGCTCATTTTGGAGCAGTATTTTAGTCTTTACCCCCGTAAAGTTAAAATGTATTGAAGCTCATTTGTTACTTTTGTCCTCTTTTGTAATTAATTATTCCAGTAAAACCCTCCTGTCTCCAGGTGTTTAGGTTTCGTTTCTCTAACCGTCGCAGCGACGGTGTGAAAGCGAACACTGCATCAAAGGTGGGCGGCGTGGTCGCGTTGTTCTTATCCGTGTTCTTCACCGTGCTGGCTTCACTTAGCTGCAGTGTGGGGGACATTGCCGGCATGGAGAAAGTGTACACACAGCCGGAATGTAGTGCGCATTGCGGGTGAGAGTTGCTTCTAATATGATTTATTTACTTAATATACACTGGATTAAAAGACAAAGACAACAGACAAGTCAAATTAGTGGCATCCTAAAGAAAGAAGGCTACATAAGGAGATCCCGCAACAGACGATCATATAGTATGGATATAGAATAAGCGAGAGACTCTCCCTACCCATCTGGATTAAGGGCGAGGTGTAAAAAATAAAGACACTCTAAGTGTATTAGGTGTAATGTTAAAAGCCGAGAATAGACCGTAAAAGAAGTATGTGCCGTTTAGAATCATTTCATGAATCTATTACAGCTGTAACACGGCGAATTACGGCTTCAGCCCCGTGTGCGCGGTGGACACTCACACAACGTACTTCTCGCCGTGCGACGCCGGCTGCAATCAGTACGAAGACTTAAATGGATTCGTGTAAGACAAGATCTATATTAATAACTCTAGAGGGACAGATAAAAATATCTAGATATCTATTCTTAGGAAAAAAAATGAATTTCAAGATTTTTGCTTTAATTGACTTACTTAATTAACCTCCTACTGTTCAAATTTGCATTGTAACAATCTCTGTGTAAAAATCGTGTCTATAAATAGAAACTATCAAAGTGTTCCAATAGCTTTTTCGGCTTTAGGAATAAACAACTACGGTCTTACCACTTGTTCCGAAAATCAAACCAGCTCGTTTGATTTCTTCAACTCTTTCAAGGTTTTTCCGTCTTACGACACTGAAAAATCTGGACAAACATAAAAATCAATCGTATTATAATATTATTCTAAGCTTAAATTAATTCGTATTATACGTCGAGGGAGAACGTAGAGCGTTTGTTTTGCCATGAGCCTTAAATTGTTTAAACTTTGCCACTGTTAGGAACATTCGTTTGTTTCTAGATTGTTGCAGAATTGCACGTGCAGAGCACAGCGCGCCATCCGCGGCAGCTGCAGCGTGGCCGGCTGCCAGTCTACTTACTCTTTCTATCTTCTATTCTTTGCGCTCACGCTTGCGGCCGCTGGTGAGTGATGAAAGAAAATAAGAGAAGACCAAAGCGAAAACCTTTTTTTTACCAGAAAGTAAAAGTGTACACGTTTCATTAGCTTCCTATTTGAACAGTGTTGAAAACGAATATGATATGAGGCTAGTGTATTTCCAAATCGTTAATAACAAGCTTGTATCATTGGTAAGCAAAATATTCTATTAGTTATTGTACAAGAATTGAAACACATAAGTTCTGTCGCTTTTATAATAGTCACATACGTTTATATGTTAAAGTTTAAGAGCTATAAACCGCCCGTAGCTTCGCCTTGTTATCTCTCGGTGGCGCTCCAAAAAGAAATAAGTTAATAAGTTTTATTTGTGGCAAAAATCACGTTTTTACAGGAAAGACACATAGGTGGTTACGGTTTAATTTTAAAAAACGTATTCAAAGTGTAAGAACGTTTAAAATAATATATATGTTTATAGGAGCATCGATCACAATGCAAGGCATGGTGATACTGCGCTCGGTGCAGCGGCGCGACAAGCCTCTCGCGCTCGGCGTCTCCTGTGCGATCATTGGTCTTCTAGCCCATCTTCTAGGTCATCTCTTCTATATGCTGATAAGT
>DWLR01005825.1:0-10597 GCA_018246295.1 Papilio alexanor hazarajatica
GAGAGTGTACTTCCTCCTTAAAGGCCGGCAACGCATCTGCAGTTCCTCTGGTGTTGCAGATGTCCATGGGCGTCGGTCCACTTAATGTTAGGCGACCCGCTGCTCGTTTGCCTCCCTTATTCTATAAAAAAAAAATGGTCTGAAATAAATTATTATTTATTTATTAGTTTATGGATTTATAAAACTGTCTTTTAATAATTGATACGATGTTCACTACACTTACACTTTATTATGTTTTTGTTTGCTTCAGTTTGAAATCAGGTAATGACGCACGGATTATCGTATTTCTTTTGTAAGCGAATTCATTATAAAAAGAATTGTTTTAACGAGTTTAAATACTACGTTTATATACTAGTGTTTATATATATGTGTTTATATACGCTATGTTTGACTTATCATCAACATCTCTCTGCCCGTTTTCCATTTACGTAGGGTCGCCATCGTATGTACTACTCTCCCTATACTTTCCTAGACTCTAGTCTATACTGTAACTGATTGATATAGTTTTAATTGCCGGCCTTTTTTTTCACTGATACAACATTTACATTTCTTATTACATTTACATTTATTATATTTAGATAACGTGTTGTCTAATAATACTTGTTGCAAACTAAAACCCATTACAATTTTACAACTAACAATTTAAAATAGATTTTTGTCAAAATCATCTCTGATTTGCTTATATTTTATTGTAATTTTTTAAATAACTTAGTGTATGTAGTTTTTATTAGGATGTTACGCTTCTATTTTTGAAAACTCACTATCAAATAAGTACAAATAGTAATAATAAAGTTCGTAAGACGGTCCGTTATTTTTTCCCTGTTCTTATTTCTGTTAGAACTACAAAAGAGTAACTTTAAAATAATATTCAACATTACAACTGTCCGTAAAAACAACTTACGTGTTTTTTTCTGTGATAAATCGGGAAACCATCGTATACATTATTGTGGTTTTATTACCCTTTTATATATTCGCTGATGTCAAAACAATTTGCCGATTAGGGCTGGCACTCGGCGTGCGGACGTCGACAGCCCTAGTCACAATTAAATGTGCATAGACCACTGATTCTCAATGAGACTCGCGCTTGACCGAGCATTGGGCCATATTTGACAACTTACATTTTCTGGGAGCCCACGACGTCTGCCATATTGTTCTGTATTCGTTGGAACGTAAATGTACCCCGAAATTTGTATTGTTAACTGTTTCAATAATATTGTTCCTATTTTGTCGAATAAGTTTGATTTAAATTATTATTTTCTTAGTTTGTTCTCATGACTGTTAATCCTAACGGGGTAAAACATTAAATAGCACATATCTTATATATTTAAATGAATCCCAATGATTGGTGTAATTTTTATAGGCGGAATCAAATTACAAGAGTTTCAGTGGAGAAAATAAGAAAGGATCGCATGCGAAGCCGCGGGCAACTGCCAGTAGTTCTTAAATATAAATTAGGAGTTAGCTCATCGCCATGCATACGGCTTCAAGTAGGTCATCAAGTACTAGACGACAGATATTTGCGTTAAAAAGCAAGCAAGCAAGTTGGCCCCGGTTTCTCCCCGTACCACATGTAAAAAGGCTTGCAGTTTCAGTAGAATAACGCCATGGCCTTCACGAGATGTCATCACGTGGAGTTAACGTATAAATATAAAATAAGACCTACAACCTTCATTCAAAGGGATAGAGAAAGCCTGGAGGCATTTAAAATCTAATATTGGAAAAGAATGGAAAAGTTAGCGGGAGAGAGAAAGTTACAAAACTACAAATTATTAAAAACTATAGAGAACCGCAGAGGAAAAATGTTGGGACGCCTGACACGACACGACGATCTTTTGACCACAATCATGGAAGGTAAAATAGAAGGAAGGAGGAAAAGAGGAAGATCGAGATGATCGTTCATGCAACATATAATGGAAAAGGTAGACGTCAAGAAAAAGGCACGGTCCAGGGAGAAATGATAATTGCACCACCGACAAGAACGGTATAGTTTTTCAATTGAATGAATGAAAATCTACAACGGTCATCAATTAAGTACTAAGCCCTTGTTTGGAGAAGGGGCTGTTAGTGGTATTTGACTCAAGACGGCAAGACGTAATGACCAATAGACTATAGCCGCTTTAATGTTACTATTAGTAAATTTATATGTATCATATTATTTCGTTTTTATAAAGTTAAAGTAATATCATATTCTATTTATATAATTTACATAAACATATGTGGTCACACCTTTCATTGCCAAAACAAACACATTTACGAGGTCCGTATCGTGTGCCCTATTTCCTCGAACGTGGTAGTGAAGTGCGAATCTATGGGCGGTCTCCCACTTCAGGCTGTTTGTTTTGCTGGTGTTTGACTGGCGCAGGACTGGCCCCTTCCTCGTTGACGATTGTTGACCGACTATATTGCGTCAATGTACCTTCACTATCGCGATATTATGTTACTGTTGACTCGTTTTGTGAACGGCAGCGAAAAAAAAATGATTGACGTTTGAAATCTATAAAAAAATATTGTCAACGAGGTGTGAAACTAACGGAAATGCAAGTTCTTGCAACAATATGAATGTAATCTAATAAATAGTAAGAATGTATGTTTGTAGTCTACTCTTCACTGTATAAACGAGTAAACGATCGAAGCGATGATAACGAAACGACGGTTCAAACCGCGTCAGTGGAGACTTGTCACATGTCTAAACTTTCCGTGGTAGTATATAAATGGAAGAGTTAAATTATGATAATCCTTCATACAGTTCACAGAAAAACCAAGAGATTTGGTCGTCAATTAATTAATTAATATTTAATCAACCTTGTAAGAATTAAATAGTAAATATCCTGAGAGCCTGTTACGTTCCTCAAGAATAGTTCGTTAATTTTAAACATTAAACAAAACGTCGTCGATTGCCGATTCGATGATTTGTTATAAAAATACTCAGTTAACGAAAGCGTCCCGCGGCGCCCGGGGCGCGAACTCTATTCAGATCTCTCCCTGATTGCGCCACATTAACACCTATTACCATTTCGCCCTTTATACTTGCTCACATCGCAAAATACTACACATTCCTTTTCAATGTTTATTGTTGCCGTTTGTTTCGGTGCAAACCATTCGACAATAGCTTTTGAAACGCTTAAAAAAGCGGTAATTTGCCACGTTCATTGTTGTACCGTCGACATTGGTAATTGGATGCGTTTAGATTGGAGGGCGACGTTTTATCTGCGGGCCCGAGGAGGCCCGGTCAGCCTCACACCTCACTGAACGCCTAATGGACTCTTTTATCCTGTTTTCTTTGTGCGGTAAGCGAACATTTTACTAAAGAAAATGTGCCGATAAACACTTGACTTGTGATTATAACTATGTAGTAATGGGTTCTAAATTATAATTTATCAGCAAACGATCTCCGATCAATAAATAACAGTTGTAACAATAAACAACAATAAATAACGTCCGCAACAACAGCATTTGCTGCACGAATGGCCCACTCAACCGGTGAAATATCACATCATGACAGAATACAGGCGTCAACTGGAAGTAGTTATACTGCGTTTCGTCTGATGAGTGACATGCCGAAGGCCCAATTTTAGCCCATTTCCCTTTTTCACCCTTTTCTAATAAGGAAAGGATGGAAGGGAAAAAGCATTTAACGGAGAAGGTGATGAATAGAAGGAAATGTCCATTTTTCTATCTGTCCCCTCTACCTATTAAAGGTAGGCAACTCATCTGCAACTTGGAAATGTTTGTTGCAGATACCTTTGGGTGGGTAGCGGTCATTTAGGTGACCGCTTGCTCGTTTGCCACCTTCATATATAAAAATAAATATTCATTGATATTCAATAGTTTTCAGCTGACGCAATATTTGTGTGATATCTTTTTAAAAGCAAACTTTTGTTTATGTTTAAAGACGAAATAAATTTAAAAATAAACATAATTGTTTAAAATTAAAATATGTTCAATGTTCAAGTATGGCTTGCAAGCGGGAAAACAGCAAGCGTCGGCTTGACTAATCGAATAAGCTCATTGGAAGTGACGTGGGGGCCAGGGAACGCTTGTAAATGCCTCTAATGGACCCCACAGGCTCGCCGAGTCCCCGCCGGCCGCCCGCTGCCAAACGCCGCGGCTAACGACTGCGTGTGCACTCCGCATTACAATTGTCTCGAATTAATTCGAATACAACATGTAAAGGTGTTTTACGCACGAATGTAATTTCGTCGCTTTATTATGCTTCAATGCGGATACACTAATATCGGTTGGTATATTTGTAGCAAAGTAATGTCTGCGATTTAAAATAAATATATTTATTGTTATGACTACATTAAAACTTTTTAAATATTACGTTAATGACCAAAGGTTACAGTGGTAAACGTTCGTTTCATTATTATATATCCTTAATTCTCTCAAAAATAATATTTCAAATATTAGATTAAAATATACATGTTCAAAATTCAATCAGTTTAATAATTTTAAATGTATTTAGAAAAAAAAAATGCTTATTTCAATATAAGTAATTGTTACAGAAAAAAGGTGATTGGCAAACTGTCTTACAAAACTTCATTTCAACGATAATATCTATAGATAATCCCGGCTTAAACTTGCTCTGTTTTTGTGTCGATGTCTGTTGTTGAAATACCCAGGAAGTTGACGCATTGGGTCCTTCCTTGCACTGCGGACTTACAACCTGTTAGCAATCGACAGATTATCGCTAATACCTTTGTTGTACTGGTAACCCCTGATAAGAAATCAGATATTTGGGTAAGTAAATAACGCGTACGTACTGCTGATAACTTCGCCATGTTAAGGCTTGTAACTTGACGGCTTAGAAAGTTTAATTCCTCGATTGAAAGTAAAATATTGATCAAAATTTTAGCAAAATTAATGTGTAAAAATAGTTAGTCTTTTTGAAATTTTTATATATATAAGTATATAACAATTTTTAACTGACTTCAAAAAAGGGGAAGGCTGTCAATTCACTTGTATTTTTTTGTTTGTTTCTTCAGAACTTCATCGTTTATGAACCGATTAAATTATTTTTTTATTTCAAAGGTGACATTCGCATGTGGGTTAAATTTCATTGGTCACCTTGAGTTCCGAAGATATATCGAAAATTTACACATTGGTAGAATTAAAACAAGCCCTGTTTAGATTAAACGGATTTGTAATAAGACTTACCGTGGCTATAAATTACTTAATTACATAAATAAAATTATGTAAATCTGAAGTCGGTTGTGTTCCTAAAAGTACATATATTTTTATGGTAGGAGACGAACTAGGAAACATCTGAACCTGATGTTAAGGCAAGCCACGGCACGTATAGGAAATGGGGTAGAAGTATTAGAGGTAAAGAAGATCCTCTGCTACCTTTAGAGCTTATTATATATAAACTTCTAATTCAGATATAATCACCGATCGCCTTTTAATGCCTTTTTTACCAATGCGTAAATTCACGGCCTTTGGTACAGTTAATTTAATCGCATCCGAGAATATGTAATATATACGGAATCTATATCATATTCAATCAAATGTCTCCTTATATAAATCACAATAATTCAATTATAACACTCGAAGCGTAAGAGAGAATATCATCAGTATATGAATGAACAATTTTTTTGTGTACATTTTGTAATCAAGGGATTTATGTTTAGCAGGTGCTAGCCGATTTAAGGATTTGAATACCTCTTATCTCTAAAGGAAACATTGCTTTTGTGTTTTACGTAAGCGGAAATATTTACAATTTCGTTGCCAACCTATGACATCATTCCAGTTTAGAGATAATGTAAAATGTTTATGTAATTCTTTGTTAATACTAGAGTAATATTTTTTTAATAATAAAAATAACAAGTTTACTTATTATTTTAACCGACATCAAAAAAAAGGTGGAGGTTCTCAATTCGTTTGTATTTTTTTCAACTTCAACACTTCGTAATTTATAAATAGATTTGATTTTTTTGTTGGAAGGGGGACATTCGTAAGTTCGTTCCGTTTAATTTTCATCATCATCATAGCCTATGGTCGTCCATTGCTGGACGTAGGCCTCCCCCAGTGATCGCCACAAAAATCGGTCCTCCACCGCCCTCATCCAGTGCACTCCCGCAACCCAAACCATTTAATTTTAAATTTACCTAATTTTTTAATATACCGAAAATTGACTTATGGTAGATTTAAGATTAGCCCTGTTCGAATTTATTGGATTTGTACTGCGTCTTATTACAGATCAGTTAAATCCAAACTGGGCTACAGTGTCTATAAATGACAATGATAAATAAAATTACGTAAGTTTGAAGTCGGTTTTATTTTTTTAAAAAAAGATTATTTATATGACCATATATACATATATGAATAAAACACAATAATTGTATCTTACAGTATTGTGGTTAGAATGCCTGGCTATACCAAAAAGGACTTTAGGAAAAACCTTGTTGTATTATATTTTTTAATAGTGATAAAATTTTGTTGTCCAATCAGACCTGAATGGTATTGATTTTATTTATATTTATGACGAAGATAAAATATTTTTTCTTTTATTCTATCTCTCAATTCAGCAAGCGTGATTGTGTCTGAATTTATCATCTTTTTATTACCTTTTTAGCGAATTTATTATTAAAGAACTAATAGAATACATCTTAGAGGCAAGATTCTTCCCCACTTCCTATATGCATGATTAACTCGTGTATTTTGCACCAATGTTAAATAATCTTAAAAGCTACGTTCCAATACAATTTACTAAATTATACTTCATCGTCGCATTAAATTTTACTGATTTCTTAAAACCACCGTTAAAAAAATTAATTTGTTGGATTAAAAAGTTGTATTATTGTGTTCAATTGTATATTGCACTAAATGCTCTTTTGTTATATAAACTAAATCATAGCTACGTAACTATAACATGTAGTAAGTAAATGAAATGTTTTCACTACATATGTATTGAGATATCATCTTTTGAATTAATGATTGTTTGTTTATTGACCTGTAACTATTTATTTGCCAATAAATCTGTATTTCTGTGTTAACATTTGGCGCTCATCTTGCGTTAAGTTGGACCACCAATTTACACGAAAAAATTATGATAGGTAAATGGAAAAATCGACAACTTTTTAATACCTACATACATGTATTTTATCTTTAAATATGTTATTAACCATCTTCCTTGAAAGTGCTTATCTTACGTGTTAATCCTAAAAAGAATGTTTATAAATCGCATGCCTTCACTTCTCAGTATAACATTGTGGAACCACCATGTTAATTACTTGAACAGAACAATAGCAACTTGCGTGGGAAAGTAAAATACATATTGTTACTATATTATTGTTTTTAATCTAAACAAAGTTAAGTAGATTATGTTTTAAAAAGCCGGAGATAAGTATTGAAAAGGTAAAAGTTCATTCTTCGGACGATAATTAATTTTTTTTTAATCTATGGGTAACAATGTTCTGTGCCTAATTTTTTTCTTATATTTAAGCAAAACTTGTTTTTTGTTTTCGTTGTCAATCTATAACATCATTGGTCATAGGTTGGCAACGGAAATGGTAACAATGATATTAAGTTTTATATGCCTTTGTCCAATTAAAGCCAATAAAGGTTTAAGTAAGACATGGTTAAGCGTATCGTGAGGAAAAATTGAACAGTAAATTAGAAAAGGAAATAAATGCCACTTACCGACCCCATTTCGATGCCCTCGTTTTGATTCCCTTTTTTCGAAAGTTTAGCGTCTTAAGGTCTAAATCTACATAATACACTGAAGAAAGGACTAAAAACACGCGACACTGTAGAAATAAAGGCGACAGAAAAATCATGACATACACGTAAAGTATTCAAACTCATAAATTAATACAACAACATTACGGCCGTAACCTAGAAGGGTAGGCAGAGATTCCGGATTTCCATATGGCACACCTCTCGACTCTACCGTACACATACACACACACACATATATATACATGTGTGTATATATATGTGTGTGTGTATTCCGGTTGGCACATTATTAAGACGCTTGCTTCTCACGTCGCAGGTCGTGGGTTCGATTCCCACCCAGGACAAGACAAACATTTGTGTGCATGAACATGTCTGCTTGTCTTGTGTCTGGGTGTAATTATCTATATATGTATGTATTTACATACAAAAGTATTATATTAATAAATAGTATCAGTCGTTTGGTTTCCATAGCACAAGCTCTTAGCTTAGTTTGGGATCAGTTGGTCATGTGTGAATAATGTCCCAGATTATAAAAAAAATATATTTTAGTTAATTACATTTAAAATCGATTGATTTAGTTAGAGCTAATTATATCTAAACATCTGTAATAATATACTAACAAATCATGGTTACGGCGGACTAAAGTGTTTGAGCTCCCGATATCAATGTTTGCTGGCGAAGTGCCCTTTTTAATATTATAATTTTTAATATATAGATATTTATGATGGGTCCGAAAAATACTGGAATGGACGTACAGGTCGTCGCAGCGAAAGTAGGCCTCTCGCAAGATGGACAGATGATCTGGTCAAGGTTGCGGGAGTGCACTGGGCTAGGGCGGAGGTGGACCGATCTTTGTAGCGATCATTGGGGGACGCCTAAGTCCAGTGGACTACCATAGACATAGATGATGGAGATGTTTAAAAATACTAAAAATTGAAAATCAAATGGTTATGTTAGTGATAACGAATCATACTTACTCTAGCTGCAAGCTGAGTATAGGTAGGTTGAAATCGAGATGTATGGATGAATTCTCCACGGAACTATTAGTGAATTCTGCCATCTCTTCATCCGTACCGGGCACTATCAGATCTTCTTCATGTCCTAAAGACAAGTATATATAAATATAATGATTAGAAATGATTGATGGCATATATCATGGTCTCTAGCAACGACTTCAACAACATACAATAATAATATACAACAGTAATCATTAGTCAAGAGTCTTAACTGAGTGAAAGTTAATTAAAAAAAAGAAACAATAATTCCGACTGGACTATATGGGAATATAAATCGAACAACGCCTCACTTATAAATAGGTCAATAGGTCACGATGAAACGGATATACATTATGTTCGTATCAATTGAGCAAAAAGGATGAAGTTTTTTTTTTGAGCACATTAAATATAATAGGCGAAAGTACTTTTGCCAATATACAGTTGTCACGAAATTTCCCATTAATACGAATTACGTAAAACCTTTGCCTAACAGCGGTCTTCTTGCGAAATATATCTTTCGTGTTATAAAATAAATATAAGTGAACAAATACCTTGTTGGTTGTCTTCCGGCTTCGTTATACTCTGATGCGCGGTTTTCTTACCGCTGAAGGGGCTGGGCTGCGAGCTTTTTAAGTTATTCATTATGTACATTGACGTTGTCATTGGATTAGGTACTTTTGGCTCGAAGTTCAGTTCCTCGTGTAACGAATCGAAGGGACCTCGGCCCGATTCCCGCGGTTGGAATGTAAGAGATATCCTGATAATGATAGATTAATTAGTTTTATACAGGAAGATGGCCAGTGAGTAAGCGCATCTGCAACAAGCGTTTGCAAGTTGCAGATGCGTTGCCTACCTTTAAAAGACAGAGAGGATAGACAGAAAATGGAAATTTCTCCTATCCATCCCCTTCCCCGTCAAATCCTCTTTCCTTTCCTATCCTATAATTATTAGAAAAAGGTGGGAAAGGAAAGAGGACTAAAATTAGGCCTCCGGCATCTCATACATCAGAGGGAACGTCGAAAACTTCTACTCCACGCCTGTCTTCTGAGGTCGTGGTATTTCACCAGTCGAGCGGGCCGTTCGTGCAACAGATGTTGTTGCCGATTGTCTACCACTGTAGTTGATGGCATAATTAACTTTACTATAAATAATAACATCAGTTAGAGAATGTGCCTGGAACACACTAAATGGAAATCCGTAAGCTCTGCCTACCCCTCTAGATTACGAGCGTTACTTTTATGTTATGTTAATAAAAATCGAGATTTTCTTTTATAACTTGGTTACTGGCACACAATTGTTACGATAAAATTGCGCGTGTTGTTTTATTTATATTTGGAAAAGAAAAATAACGTATTCTACCAGTCATAGTTGTATCTAGAAGTGTCATGAATATTTCCATTGATTTATTTGATGATAGAATATGATTAACTTACATGGGCAGTGGTGTGGTCGTGTTCCCTTTAAGAATGTTACCCTCAAACGACGCGGCGTCCATTGTTGTCTGAGCCACGTGCGTCGGCGGTAAATGATCATTTTCCTATAACAATAAAAAAGAATTACTAATTGCCGTGACGAGACAAGCTAGTGTAAAATATATTTTATGTTATACTTATTTTTGGTTTTATATTTGTCTGTTTCTTTTACATTTAGTAGTTTATATTTCAACATTGTTTCCCCGTCTTAATATACGCAGGGTTGGATTTCTATCGCAGCAGTTGCCGAGTGAAATGCGTGTTAACATCGTATCACCCAATACAAAAATTTTACCTGATGTATGTAATTTATACGAGTATTTGTCCATGTTGGCTGTTTGTTTTTGTTTATGATTGATTAGTTAATGTAAAAGACTACCGGAGGACGGGCAGCAGCGTTCTTTTCTTAGTACGGTGGAACATACTGCGATCGCCAACCCGCCTGCCAAGCGT
>DWLR01005826.1:0-10596 GCA_018246295.1 Papilio alexanor hazarajatica
GAGCCACGTGCCGAACGTTGTCGGGAATCAACGAACATTACCAAAGGTGTAAAGAACCATGTCGGTCACTATAAACGAACAAAATTGATTAAAAATGGGTCATAATGAGGGACTTTGTTACAATGAATTTTATATGAAAACCAAACTTCTTTGTGTAATTACGTCATAATAGGCGGTTGGCCAATATAGGCGGAAGTCATAATAAACGGATTCTACTGTATTATAAAAACCTGACATTACTTCTAAATCCATCTTTAAGCTCTGTACAGCTGCCTTTTCTTTTGCTACAACAGAAGTGTCTTTTAGCAGTCGCGCCTTTTCTTCTTCAATTCTCAAAATTCTCTCCTGATATTCCTTTTGTATTTCTTCCTTTAACATCTGTAAAAGTTTATTACAAGGATTATTACCTACGATGCCATAAATTGGAAAAAATATCCTTTAGTTGTTTTAAATTTACTCGCTTTTACTTCTTCGTCCTGTTTCTTTAATACGTTCTTAGCAAATTCTGTTTGCTTGCTAAACGTAGCTTTTTCGAATTCAAATTCCATTTTCTTCTGTTTTAATACTGCTAAATCGTCTTCGATCATCTGTAACAAAATTTCTATCACTCGCGGATACGTTGCCACTTTAGTTTACAACAGTTAACAACAGTAATGCTTCAATTGATATTATATTGATTTTTTTTCACACTTTTATAGACTATGTTAATTTATATTTCAAATGTTAATTTTATATTACCGTCGTCATTTGTTTCATCCTCACTTCTAGCGTGTGTATAGTATCCTTGCTTTCAGTCTTCTCTTTTTCGAAATGCTCTCTTTCCTTTTTTAACTGCTGGATCATATCTAGAACATCGAGTAAGGTGTGATGAAAGGGTTGTTTGTAATGTTATTGGTACTTTTTGAACTACTTAGTTTACAATACAGTGGAATAATATATTTCTAATATAATTTCTGAATTTGCTTTTTGCTCGTTTTCGTCTTGATCTTATTAAACCGTCTCTTATTCTTCCATTATCTTACCGTTAATTTGAACTTCTCTAACTTGAAGACTTCTTTCAGCTTCATTCTGTGTTTTGTTTGTTAACATTGAAACCTTCTCAACTAACTGTTCACATCTAAGTTTATTATCTTTAACATCTGCCAATAGTTCTTGGATATCCGCTGAGAATCCCGCCGAGTCACGCATTAGAACTTGTTCCTGTTTTACAGCATTTCTAGAACCGAAGAAAAATTTGCAAACATTATAAATAAAAAAACATAGTCATCGGATATGAATTGATAAATAATTCAACCAGGAAAACCGTATTTAAGTAAACATTTTTGTTAATTATGTGATGAAGTTTGATTAAGATTGGTGTATCTAGCAGACTTATAAAGCATTAATAGACGTACTGACATTGATTTTTAAAGATGGAACTGTTCTTGACTAACAATTTATTAAATTCTGATAAAAAGAAATCGTATTTACAAAACTTTTACTGCTATTTTATATTTTAAAAGCTTAAGGTAGCAATGTAATTGTATATGTTATATATATATGTAGTGTAATAGTATATCTCACTTAATATTCTCCATCAGCGCTGTGTGATGCTCCTGTAGCACCTTTACATTCTCCAAATGCTGTTGCCTCAACATTTCCTTTTCAACGTTATGCCTTTCAATAAGCGCCGCTGTGTTCTCTTCTGACCATTTCTTGTATAGTCCGTGATGCTCCTCCAGCCAATTTATTTTCTCCATGTAAAAGTTGACCACTTTATTACTCTCCTCTTTCATCCTTTCTTCCGTTTGACTCACTGATAATTCTAAAAACGCAAGCTGTTTCCTGCACAAATAAATAATTGAGTCAAGACAGTCTAACATATATAACTCAGTAGCTGGATGACTGATGGTCTCTGTTGACGACGAAGTAAACAAGGTGCTACACGCGCTGTCCTTGGACTCGCCGAGAGACACCTTCAAAGGACCCCGCCTTGTTTCGGCAGAGTTTATCCTGTGCCGCCACAGCGGGCCGCTAAAGGGCGGCATGCTTTGCTGTCCTTTTGTGGGCCTACGCCGAAAGACGCGGCACCGTTTGATTTTGCCCGCCAAAGAGCATTGCGGCACAGGACAGCGTTTGCCGGAGCCGCGGCGAATTAGTATATATATCGTTTGTTTATTGTAAAAATCGTCTAGTCGTATGGAAGCAATAAAGGCGTCAGTATCTCCGAGCAAGAAGAACTCTTTCATTTAATACAGTCCACTAAAGTCTCTGTTGACTTATTATTAGGTTGATCACATTTTTTAAACAAGATATAGTGAATAGTGATGCCTTAATCTAAGCTTACGGTTTGTTTGGCCTTTCTGATAGTTTAAAGATGCAAGGGCGATGTGGCTTAGTTATTGAAAGTTGAGTTCACAATGAGGAACTAGTAGAATTTGTAGGTAAACGTAATGAAGCTACGCCGTAGTGCTGTAGAACCATGAAAATAAACACGCTTTACACTAACAGGCGGAGTACTAACCCAATCTTGGTTTGAGCGTGGTCAACTATATGACAAGAAATTTATCAACATGAGAATCCAAATATAAAACGTTACCTGTAAGACGTTTCCATTAAATCTATTTCCTTGTCGTGATTTTCTTGCAGTGACTGTATAAGTTGCAGTAATTGCTCCTTTTCTTTGTTGCGGGGACTTTCTCTAGCATCCTTTGAACCGTTTTCATAACCGTCACCAACGTTATCGCCTTCTTGCTCACTTTCATTAGAATTTAAAAGTGCCTACAACAATTACGTAATTTCATCACATTTAATATTTCTCAAAAATATTTTTGCGCTAACGCCATATCGACATTTATTTTCCCTTGAAATGAACGACTAATAACTATCGAAAATTTATAGTCTAATACTAATAACATCTTCAATCACTCTGTGCGCATAACTAACGTAATAATTTTAACAACTGTTTTAGTGGAAACCCAAACCAATTCAATGAACCGATAAACAGTTAGAAAAGAGCTTCCACAAATGATTCGACACGTAATGATATTGAACGTTCCAAATAACCTCTTACAAAGCACACGTTTAGTTAGATTATATCGGTGATCGCTCTTTTGGGCGACTCGTTGCTCGTTTGCCCCCTTCTTCTATAAAAAAATAAATAAAATAAAAATTGTACAGACCTCATAAAGTTATCGAGAAAGTTTAAGATCTACCCACACTTAAAATTTCAATATTTAAGAAAACAATACCTTTATTCTTTGCGCAATTCGATCCTGATGAGCATTTATAATGGCCTGCATCTGTAGTCTATGGCTGGCTTGCTTCTGCAGCATGGCATCCAGTTGCTCGTGCTGTGCTGCAGCCGCCTCACGATGCACTCGCTGCGCCTCTTTCTGTTTAACTTTAACATTGCTATTAAACACACAAAATTCATTTTTCGTGTCTTTAAAACCTAGTGCAATAAATGGAAATAGAAATCGGTATCTTTTACCTCTATCTACCTTTTATCTCACTTACTTGGACCCAAGTTTAAGTTAAAGATATACAAAAAACTGCCCACAGAGGCGGCAGTAAATGCGATCAGGTAGTAATTAACGAATATAACATAAATGTGATCGATCATAAGCGCTGTTAGACTTTTTCTTATACAGTGAAATCTCTTTTAAGAATACCAAAAAGGCTTTGCTGCTATCAGTTTTTTTTTTTAATTGCCTGATGAAACTTATAGCAGTAAAACCGAATTATTGACCGACTGACACGTAGATATTGTGTTTCCCGGTTATGTATTTATGTATGTATATGTATATATATATGTATATATATATTTATTGTCGTATAGTGAAGTACAATGCCATTCGATTAGTATTCTTCTCCGGATAGAGGTACAATTAGTCAGGCTTATTGATTTTTAAAATTAGTTACTAGTTCTTCACTATTATTTTGTACATTTAATAATTACAAGCTATTCTTCTAAGTCGACTAAACTTAGAGTATGATATCTCCGACCATATAATGGTTTTAATTATAATCTAGTGTAACTTACGTTGCATAGCCGCAAGTTTTTCATCCTGCGCTTTCAACTGCATCGCTACCATAAACTGTGCCTCCTGTTGTTGCAAAAAAACTGCTGTTCCCTGCATAGTAACGTCATCTTCATTTTTTTGAACTTCTACATTAGGAAATGTCGTCATATTTTTTTCTAAATTACTACTTAATTTTAAAGTATCAAAGTCTGTTTCCTTGGGCTTTGTCAAATCGTGGTTTTGGTTTGTGAAAGTAGGCTTAGATAATTCAGTTTCTTTCTCCACTTCTTTTTGAGTTTCTGACTTACTTCGTTTTTCCAGTGTTGTTGTTTTTGCACTTCTGTTTCCACCCAACCATGATGGTATTTCAGGATTATCATTTTCAATCTCCTCATTTTCCTCTTGAAATATACCTAGCCAATCTTCACTCGACTTTGTTTTCTTTTCTTGGATGTGTTCATTAGTAGGTACCGGCCGCGTTTGTTTACTTTGTTTCTTTGAAGACAAGGTTTCCTTCGAATCATTTTTGCTTAAAGTTGTATCGAAGTTATATTGCTGGTTTTTTAACGTCGCGGATTTTTTTACCTGACTAGAATCCTTTGAAGGTTTCCCTAAAATATCATCTAATAAAGATTGTGATCCTTTTCGCTTGTCTGTTGGTTCCGCGTGGCTTTTTTTGGATCCAAGGATATCGTCTAAAATATCTAATTTTTCATTACTTGTCCCAGTTTTAGATTTAAAAGGTGATTTCTTGATTTCTACAATTTCTTTTAATTTCAAGTCTTTAGAAATAGGCAACTCGTCTCTCTTAGGTTCAGCATTTACTGAAAATTTAAAGGAAGGCGAAGAATTTAGCTGTTGATTGTCAGGCTTATATTTTTCAGAAAAATCTAGTTTTATGGGTGTCTTATTTACGGCATCCGAGGCTTCAGTTTTTTTCTTTGGTACGAGATCATTAAGTTTTTGGTCAGTACCAACATTGTCTAAATCACCCAAAGCACTCTTCTTTTCAACAGCAGTGGTATTCTTTTTAGTTGGTTTCTTTTTACCTAATATATCATCATCAAAGAAACTGTCATCACTTCCATCACTCAAAATTCCAGCTAGCGGATCATCTACATTGAAACTCATGATTACAATATAAAGCACTAAATTATTGATTTAAATTTTTGTACATACAGTACCAAATAGAACGAAATATGATAAGAAAGAGAATTTTGATATAAGTATTAAGTATGATAATCGAAAATAATTATTGTTTTCCAGTTGTCACCATGGAAACGGAATATGGAATTAAGCACTCAAAGCTAAGCGATGATAACAAACAATATAGTGTAACGGTACACTATAGCAGATAACTTCCTACTATTTCAATTAAAAGACTATTTAATGTATTTCGATAAAAATGGAACAAGTTAAAGTAAAAGAAACAAAACTAAAGTTTAATTCGAAAAATAAATCAATATTTTAGTTTCTAAAGCTCGTTCAATAATACACATTTCTGAACGCACCGGTTACCGGTGACGATTGACTGCGATTGACAAAAATTTGTTTCTTCACGTCAGCCAGTCGGCTGTATTTTTAATTATTTTTTCAAAACAACGGAATTTTTTATTGGTATTTACTTATTTATTAAATAAAATTTTTTATCGAATGAAAATATGGATTACATAGGTAAGTTTGCATAGTAATTGTTGTTAATCGTTGTTACCGCACTCTTTTGACATCTTTTTGGTCCAGTATACCTAGGTCTTTTGTTCTAGAATTTTGCTAACTCACGATAAATTTTTAGCTTCAGGAAAAGGTGACACAACAGAAAATTGTGATCCAAACTCATTATCAAACGGAAATACTAAGACTGCTATAGACAAACAAATTGCTGATAATGAAAAAGCGCCTGCAGAAGCTCCCGCAGAGAGCGCGGCTTGCAGCTCGGAATCGACTGAGGATTCTGTTTGCGAAATTCCAGAACAAGTCGAATTTACAATAGTTTTTAACAAAGTCAAACATGACATAACTTTTGCTTATGATGCGACTGTGTTAGAATTAAAGGCACATTTGGAGAGAATATGCGGGGTGCCGCAATCAGCCCAGAAATTAATAATAAAAGGCATGGCCCGTGATAATATGACACTCAGGAAAGCTGGAATTATCAAAGGTGGGAAAGTCATGCTGGTCGGCTCTAAAATGGATGATATATTAGCTGTGAAGAGTGCACCAAAGGTATGTAAACATAATAACAACAAGATTTACCACTGCAGTTTCTTTGTTGAAGCTTAGTTAATTTGACATTTTGAGGGCTTCTTGGTTGACATAAACTTTTTTATGTTAGACCAATTGGATAAGTGTATTAACCTTTAATAGCAACAGTTAAAATGTCTAGAATTATGAGATTACTTAGCCATTGTCTCTACCACTATATTCCTTTTAAAGTTACAAAATTTTTATTAGTTTGTAAGCCAGCACTGTTGTGCTCAAAAAGGTAAACTTGAAATACTATTTGTATATGTTTACCAATTTATATAATACAGTACATGAGAGAATCATAACTATCATGTAGATAAGGACAGCAATATATCTGCAAGTCATTTGGTTGTTTCAGTTGTTGAATAAAAATTTAAATAAATTTTTAGTATTACACACTTTATTTAGTATTTTGTAAGATTATATTTCCTTGCCCAGAAATATTGTGCTAACTGGTGTTTCTATCACCAATATATACATTTTTTACCATTATTATCAATGTTACATATATCATATGCCATAAATTACGATAGGCCATATAAGTATCATTAAGCCTAATTCTAACTATAATATAATTTTAAAACATTTTTTTTTTATTTTTCTGATAGTGATTTTTTAAGCAATGACTGGGCAACATCTAGAAGAACTGATTCTGATTGTTAACAACTTAGTGTTATACAACATGTACAATGTTTTGGTAACATTTCAGGAAGTTGAAGAAAAATCAAGTAGTCAGTCAAGTAAGGAACCACTTTGTATGCAGAAGAATCATAGAAAAGTCCTTGATAAAGGTATTCCACCAGATGTAATGCCAGGAATAAAAGGAGTAAAGGTAATTATTGAAGTAAATAGTATATATAGTTCAGTACATTCCATTCAAACTTGTAGGCTTACAAAGAAATTAAATTTCAATCATTACACTGACTACACTTGGTCTTGCAGGAACCACTACCTCCGATCCCTCTAAGTGGAATGTTAAATAAGCATGGGGGTAAAGTGAGGCTAACTTTCAAGCCTGAACAGGACCAACTTTGGGTTGGTACAAAAGAACGCACTGAAAAGCTTGCTATGACATCTATAAAAAGTAAGTGTTTGTCATTTTTTATATTGTAGGTTTCATGACTTCACTAGTTTATTAATACATACAGTTGCATCTGAAATAATTCTTCTTTATTTATGTAAATAATAAATAGCTCAATGTCTATCAGAATTACAGTATAATAACCTTGTAATTTTATGGTTGTAGTATGAAGTTGTTTATTCATCAATCTTGTGTTTACCAAATTGAGATGGAGTTTAGTGACCTTTGTTAACAGGTTCACTCTCTGTCATTAATATGATACAGTAAGACACAATATAGCCTTAACCTAATCTTTATAGGTATTATAGTTTAAAACTATTCATTTCAAACTTTGAAAAGTGTAGCTAAGTTTCACAGCTAGTTCCTGGGAAAGCTTACATTTAGAAAACTTGATATTTTTTATTGATTTGAAATTATTTTAATTGTTGTAAATTTTTTACTAGGTATAACTTCAGAACCCATTAAAGACCATGAGGAATACCACATTATGGTGAGTAATTTATAACTAATTCTATTTAATATAAATATTCGGTAACTTTTTTTTGAAGTTTAAAGTTAATTTAATTTTATTCATTTTAATTTAAGTTTGTGATTAGATAAGCCTTCCAGTTATTTGAAATGTATAAAGATGGATAGTTGACTTGACCATTGTGATTTGGGGTTAGAGAAGTCACTACTAAAGTCCCGATGAGCCTGGTCACAGTTGATCAGGTAAACTACACTCCCCTACTGTGAATACAATTTTATAGTTGTGGGTGTACAGGTGTAGGGCTCTGATTGCCCATAAAGAAGCCTTGAGGAGCACATGGGCATTTCTGGTGGGAAAAATCTTGTTGATAAGGTCTCGGTAGAGCTCTGAATCCAATTCCCATGATCTTTTGTTATAACTGTTGGCAAACACTGGGATTTTAGTCAGAACAAGCCTGATAACTCAACTACCATCCCATTTTTGAGTGGAGTATGCTTAAGACATTTCCCTATATAAAAAAAATTGTTTAGGAAGATTTACTTTCCTTATATGTATATTGTACATATCTTTGTTTTATTTTGTAGGGCCTTCAGTTAGGAGCAACAGAAGCATCTAGGTATTGGCTGTACTGGGTGCCGGCGCAATATGTTGAAGCGATCAAGGATGCGGTACTTGGTGTTTGGCAATTTTTCTAATCAAATTTAATTGCCCAATTTACTGCCCAGTTATTATTGTCTGACTTTCTACGAATGCTACTTGGGTAGTTGCAATATTATAGAAATATACTAAGAAGCCTTAACATGCAAATCTAATTTTTGTTTATTACAAAAATGACGTCATCTGGATTTTAATTTTTTTTTATTACGTTAGGGCTTCTATTATTTAACAGGTGTATAAGCAAGACTCGATGTTTTTACTACAGTATTGCTTATAAACTATGTGTATTGTTTCTTTTGTGATATTTTGCTATGTCAGTTAAATTTGTCCATTGAAAAACTGGCATCGATTTGAACAAATAAAAAGTTATTTTTTTGCTATTGTAAAATTGCATTTTAATGCATGTATATCAGTTTTGGAGCTGTACAATTTTGCTGATTATAATAATTCTTATTGGAAACATATTGCGGTAATGTCAATAAGTGTTTGTAATAACTCAGAGCTTAGTCTCTTTGAGTTTCAAACCTGATCTCTGTGTAAACTTTAAAAATATTTGGTCATTGAAATGGAGAATTAGTTGGAAGGGTATTAAGTAATTTACGTATGATGGATGACAATATGTCTATAACTTAGCTTTCCCAACTAAGCCTTTATTTACTAATATTGATCATAGAAATAGATGGAAAAAGTTTAAAACTATTTTTGTTTTTATTAAAACACATCCCTTATTATTAAATGCTTTATTGAATACAATAGTAAATAGTTGTATAAAGTATATAGTAGTCACACTAAATAATGGCACCTTACGAATAATCATACAGTAAATAATGTGTAAAACACTAAAATATTTGGCATTTCGATATGTTTACAGTATAACACTTTGTACTCTTAATCACTACATTGAAATACAATTAAGCATATTCAGACTGCACTGTGACAGAAAATTGCCCCTTTGGTATACTTGTTGCATGATACCATACTCTTGTGTCCAAAAGCACTGAAAATTTAATATTATTTTTAACAAAAATAAAACAGACTTCAATATATATTTATATATTTAGGTCATTTGTAGCAATGGTACATCTCATTACAAATCCTTTAAACCCAAACAGGGCTCATCTAAAATCTACCAATACGTCAATTTATATCTTTAGAAATCAAGTTTTATTGCCATCCAAAATTAAACGTGGACCATTTGCAAATGTCCTAAGATTTTTTTAATTGGCTCATAAATGTTAAAGTTCTGAGAGAAGAAACATAAAAAACATTCAAGCGAATAGAGAACCTCCCCTTATTTTATATTGGTTAAAAGATAGATTGAGGTAACATATCTGTTGCCTAAATTTTTTCATATTTTTTGATGTTCTGTTAAAGTCCATGTTACTTAGACTCTATAAAACATCCTGTACTCCAACCTATTTTCACTTTTTAATCTACAGTGATGATATCTGCTATGCATGATGATAGATTAAAATTATACCTAGATCTATTTTTTTTAGTTAGAGGTCAGTCAGTCTGACTACCATGTATTATTGCCTTAACACATGCATAAATAATGAACACTAAGGCTTTAGTAGGATTCCAACTATAGAATTGGATTAAACATACACAACACACATAAGTCCATCCAATAGAATTAATATAATAATAATATTCCTCTTCAAATTTTTAAAATGCTTACACATTTTCTTTACAAAAATATGCAATAACATTTTACAGTCTGATCTTGGTTTAACCATTTGAGTCCTCGAGCCATGAGCAATCGCGTTGTTCAGATTTTATGTCGAAAAAACCCAACACATTTCGAGCATTGTGGACAACTGAAGGTGTATAATGGATTGTCGAAATCAAGCGATCAGATTTACTGACGCAAGTATATCGCACAGCTCCTTTTAACGTAAATAGTACATTTTACAACAGGTAGAATAGTACTATAATAATGCAATGATACATTACAAAATATCAGGTTGGCAACTAATAAACCCGCCATCTCACAATAGATTATTTTATTTTTTAGAGAACTAAATACAATTATTTCTCAATAATGTAAGCATCATTGTTTTAGGTAGACATAATACCTTCCCTGTAGAAGTCTTTCGGTTTTTGATTGAAGAAGTCAGTGAGTTCGGTTTTCAGATGAT